>VSMD01084177.1:0-37351 GCA_008750895.1 Mirza zaza
TGGCATAATTTAAAAATCTCAGGCTCAGGCCGGGCGCGGTGGCTCATGCCTGTAATCCTAGCACTCTGGGAGGCCGAGGTGGGCAGATTGCTCGAGGTCAGGAGTTCGAAACCAGCCTGAGCAAGAGCGAGACCCCATCTCTACTATAAATAGAAAGAAATTAATTGGCCAACTAATATATATAGAAAAAATTAGCTGGGCATGGTGGCGCATGCCTGTAGTCCCAGCTACTCGGGAGGCTGAGGCAGAAGGATCGCTTGAGCCCAGGAGTTTGAGGTTGCTGTGAGCTAGGCTGACGCCATGGCACTCACTCTAGCCTGGGCAACAAAGCAAGACTCTGTCTCAAGAAAAAAAAAAAAAATCTCAGGCTCAGTCTCCCTACTGAAGCGTTAAAATGAACATTTGCCCTCAATGTAAGATCACCCACCCATCATATTGCTTTCTAATTTCAGCCCATAGCTATTTTGGTTTGTCCTTTTAAAGATTCCCCCACCTTCTGTGAGCCCAGAGATACAGTAAAAACTATAGTTTATGCAGGACTAGTTGTTAAGTACAAAGGCCCTCTGAAGTATCTAATCTATACTTCTGGAAACCAGAATCTTAACTTTTCATTACCTATTACCCCTTTCAACTAACCTAAAGGATCATACCTTTCTTTAAGTGTTCATATTATGAGAGTAATATTTTTGGTTTTTTTCTTATTATAAAATAAACTCAAAATATTTGCTGTTATTTTGTTGTATACACCCCCAGGATGTTCTGATGTTCTTCCTGAGAAGAGTTGTATACCTCTTGCTAAGAATCGTTGGTTTAAGGACGGGGCTCTATTATTCTAAAGATACTCCCAGTCCTACAATTTATAATCTCTGTCCTGGATCAGTCTGAGAAGGAAACATCTATCATTCAAGATCCAGCAACTTAACATTTGGAGAATTATAGCTATTCACACTAGAGAACCACCTGGAACAGCAGCTACTTATTCTGCTAGTAACAGATGCAGGTGAAGACATTCAGAGGCAAAGTCCAAAGGTAACCCTGGGCTTCCAGATGAAATCTGAGATTCTGATTTCTACTGGATGAAATGCTGGTTTACTGAAAGGCTCAGCCCAGTGTACTGTGAGGACAAAAACCACCCACTGCATCTCTGGAAGGCTCCATCGTTTGCCGCCTTTTAGATACTCTTCTGGGTGAAGGAAGAAGGACAGCATCGTGAGTGTTAGGCATTCTGGATTCATTTCCTAGTTTTGCATGTGATTCATTTTTTGGACCTTTGGGAAATAATATTGGTTTTAATCCAAATCACTCGAAAATAATTTAAACCCCACCTCTCTCACACTACCACCAAATATCCACATTTCTTTCCCTTTGTTAATTAGATAACCCACTTTAGCTATTTGAGTTTTAGATCCAAACAAGTGATTTTATAGGCATGTAAGAGAATTTTTAGCTGATTAATTGAATTAGTTCATCTTTGTTAATTATAATTGCATTTGAAGATTTTGAAAACGTAGTCATCAGAAGTCTCTTCTGCTTTTAAAAGCTTAGATATAGTTTAGAGCCAGGTAAACTTGGTTCGAAGTCCTCTTCTACTCTAAGGGGTTGGGAAAGTTTGTCTTTCAGAGCCTGAGGGTTTGTGTGTGTGTTTTTTTTAATCTCTACAACCTTAGTAGATCTGGTGTTTTAAGAGTTCTGTGTTTGTTTATTAGGAAGAATAAGTGGCTAGATAATTAGTTGGCATTTTTAATTCAGTCTGATTTCTAAGCATATTGAATTATGAAGTTTTCACTCTGACCATTTGGGTCTAGCTTGTAAGTCCACTGGTCCATAAAGAATGAATTTAGAACCTTAGCTCTGAATCTCTAGAGCAATGGCTTAGGAAGAACAAATACCTCAGTGTTTTGTATTTACCAGGCACTATTTTCTATCTTGAGGTAATATCAGTGAAGTAGCTTATGTTTTGAATACTTTATAGGAAAAGATGAAATCTATGGACCCTCTCCTCCAAAAAAGTACCTTTATGCACATACATAAGTTTTATATACTATTTTGGGGGACTGATATATAAAAGTATTATTTTTTTATTCTGTTTTTTCTTCTTTCCATTAATTCCATTGAAGCCCGACTTTTCTGTTAAGATAATTTTATAAATGACGACTGTTAGTGTCAAACATCTGGTCATATTCTGTATACATTTCCAACTTAAATTACTCTCTAGAGATAGGTCTGAGTTGAGACTTTGATTAAAATTAAAAAACCAAGTATACATGTAATTTTAGAGATGCTTAATTCTATGGTTTTCACAGTTTTTTATCATGTTAGTACAGCTCCAGGAGGTATGCAGAATTAAGCCATATGAAAACAACAAAATGCTGAGATAAATTATTGCTGGAATTCCTCTTTTGTGTACCTCTGGTGTCTATTTATGACAGCTCTCTCCCTGTCTCTTTTTCTCCCTCCTTCTACCTTGCTTCCTCTAATTTGCGCAATAGCGGTATGAAGATGTTTTATAATACTGGATGAGGGATGTGCACCTCATTGAAGCCAGAACAAATATTTTCTCCTCCTAACTGCCCTGTGGCTAGTATACCACATGCTGTATGCAAATGATAACAAACTATTCCTTAGAGTAAGTTCAGAGTGGGGTAACTTTTTTGTGGATTATGTTTTATGTTTTGTTCTCTCTTGAACTCACAGATTTTACTTTCTATGCTTTTCTTGTCAAGTACGTTTCCTATGTGGAAAGTAAATCTGTTAAAACGTTAGTTGCTTCTATTCTAATGTGTGAGCAGCACCTTTTAGCTCACATTTTTTTTAAAGCTCTTCTAATGAAACCTCGAGGAAGAAAATTAGCTGGAGCTTAGAGGCTTCAATTTTAAGCCTCAGGACTTGTCCTTTTCTATACCTAATCTATAGTGGAGTAATAATGTGACATGCTGGGTTTCCAGTGGACATCATCTTACCTCAAGAGAGAAATCACTGGATTTGGCTTTCTGGATGAAATAGATGGGGCACTTCTTTGCATGCCCACATCTACCCTTTCCATAGAGAAATTGGGGAGATGGAGTTGGATTCTAGAGAAATCTTGCTTTTTCCTTTTCTGTTACAAGATTATAGCTACGTAAAAAGGAGTTACCTAAGAGTTTAGGTGATTCGTTTACTATTGGGGGATCACAAGATTTGTAGCATGGCATTTGGCTCTGTGGCTGATTTCATCACTGTCTTCTGAATATCCTTGGCATTGCCATTTCTCTTCTTTTGTTTTCATGGCCTTCTACCCCAAATGCAGGGCCCTATCTTCTCTTTCATCCTCCAATATGCAGCTTCATATACTTCTCTGTAAAGACCTTTAAAGATCTCTTGACTGAGGTGATCTCTTCCTCTTCTGAATTCCTCTTTATTAGGAAGGAGCATAGCTAAATCAAGGCTTGAATCTCAGCTCTGTTGTATGACTTGTTGAAGTCAATTTCTTTATCTATAAAAGAGTAGTATTAATAATATACAACTTTGTAGGTTGTTTTGTAAACAGTGACTGTATATAAAACTCCTATAAAAGTGTCTAAGTAGTAACAAAAATAACACTAATTAATACAGTAAAATTAACATTAAATAATTCATGTGAATTGCTTAGCAGAGTGCCTGGCATAGAAGTAAGCTCTCAGTGTTAGGTTTTGTTTTTCATCAATAAGTGGTAGAGCTTTATGATTGCTAACTGCTGCTGCTGCTTCTATTATTACTATGCTACAATTCATTTGAGTCTTAATTATTCAGAGGCAAATTTAAAATGAACCTCATCCAAAAAGCTTTAGGGCCCCTTACTTGCGAAGGGAACCCCTTAAGGCCCTGGATTTTATGCCAGCAGTATGTCCTCAAATTTGCAAAAGTAAGAAGCGTTAGCTACAGTCAATTAAGACTGTTCTCTTCTTCCACTCTGCCTCCCCTCTGTCATGCTTATGTTGGGTAGTAGTGAAATGGTTACAGGCATTTTTCCCAGCTAAGGGGGGTTGAGTTGGGAGCATATTCAGTTTGGGTTAGTGGGTTCATTTATGTGGGCCACAGCCGCTGCTATGTGTAGGTTATTGCTGGTCATCTCAGTGTTGGAATGGCTTCCCGGAATGTTCTGCCATGTTGTCTGACTCATTTAGGATTGTGGCATGAAGTTGTAGGATTCACGATTCTACAGGGTGCCCCAAAAGTTGCCATACATAGGGAAAATGGGAAATTGTAGTTAAATGTACCTTTATTTACAAAATACTCATCACCAAATTTTTCCTTTGTGTGAAGACTACAAAGGAAAAATTTTGTAAATAAAGGTACATTTAGCTACAATTTTCCATTTTCCTTATGTATTGGCAACTTTGGGACACCCCGTGTAATGCCCCTGCAGTGAGGTTGTGGTTGAAAAACTGGGTGATGAGTTTTCTCATGTCAAATAGTATTTACAGTTAGTCACGCTACAAGAAAACTTGAAATGCCCCCAAATCTTCCCATTTAAATGTGAAAGGAAACTTTAGAGGTTTTCCCAAATTTAACAAGGCTTTAAAATTCTGCATGATTTACAATGATGAATATTGCATTTTCCCATGATATTACCAATAATGAATTGTAAAGTAGAAAGAAACCTTTCTAAATTATTAATATTAAATCTTTTGATTAACCATGCTGAAGGAAAGTCTTAATTATTCTGTTATTTCTCTAAACAATATTACAAAATCACTAGCATATGATGAGGTGATCAGAGATCCTAAAACACGTAGGAAAAATTATAGGGACCGAGGAATTAATAAAAATGATGTTATTTTTCTAGATTTTGTGTTGTCTTGCCAGCTTTTTTTTTTATTTTGAAAGTAATTTTTTTTCTTTCTTTCTTTTTTTTAATTTCAGCATAATATGAGGGTACAAATGTTTAGGTTTTGTATACTGCCCTTGCCCTCCCCCCCAGTCAGAACTTCAAGCATGTCTATCCCCCAGATGTTGCGAATAGCACTCATTATGTACGTATATGCCCATCCTCCTTTTCCCCCTTCCATCTGCCCGACGCTGGATAAATGTTATTCCCATATATGCACTTAGGTGTTGATCAGTGAAACCAATTTACTGGTGAGTACATGTGGTGCTTATTTTTCCATTCTTGGGGTACTTCACGTAGTAGAATGGGTTCCAGCTCTATCCATGAAAATACAAGAGGTGCTTTATCACCATTGTTTCGTATAGCTGAGTAGTACTCCATGGTACACATATACCACATTTTATTAATCCACTCATGTATTGATGGGCACTTGGATTATTTCCACATCTTTGCAATTGTGCCGCTATAAACATTCGAGTGCAGATGTCTTTTTTTATAGAATGTCTTCTGTTCTTTTGGGTAGATGCCCAGTAATGAGATTGCTGGATCAAATGGTAGATCTACTTGTATCTCTTTAAGGTATCTCCATATTGCTTTCCATAGAGGTTGCACTAGTTTGCAGTCTCATGCCAGCTTTTAAAATTTATAATTTTTTGGTGATTTCTGTTCTCATTCTTAATACTCACTTTGTACCTAATTTTGTATTCATAATTTCATATTTGTTTTTCTAGTGAGGGGCTCAAAATTGAATATGCTTCAGGCCCTACTATGACTATCCCAATCATAGTCTTTCTTGAATCATATTCTTTGGTGTTATGTTGACCCACTAATTTAAATCTTTAAAGGAAATATATTATTCCTGTATGTGTATCTGGACTTTTTAAATAGTGACTTTAATATAAACAGAAGCAAAAACAAAGACCATATTATCCTCTCAATAAACACAGAAACATTTGACAAAATTCAGCACCCTTTTATGATAAGAATGCTCAACAAAATAGGCATAGACGGGGCTTACCTAAAAATGATACAAGCCATAAATGACAAACCCACAACCAGTATCATACTGAATGGGGAAAAATTGAAAGCATTCCTACTTAGAACTGGAACAAGGCAAGGTTCCCCACTATCTCCACTTCTATTCAACATAGTGCTGGAAGTCCTTGCTACAGCAATCAGACAAGAGAGGGGAATTAAGGGTATCCAAATGGGAGCAGAAGAGATCAAACTGTCACTCTTTGCTGATGACATGATATTATACCTAGAAAACCCCAAGGATTCAACCAAGAGACTCTTTGAATTGATAAATGAATTTAGTAAAGTCTCAGGATACAAAATCAGTACACAGAAATCAGAAGAATTCATATACACCAACAACAGTAAAAGTGAGAACCAAATCAAAGACTCAATTCCCTTCAAAATAGCAACAAAGAAAATAAAGTACCTAGGAATATATTTAACCAAGGAGGTAAAAGACCTCTACAGGGAGAACTATGAAACACTGAAGAAGGAAATAGAGAGTATGTAAACAGGTGGAAGAATATACTATGCTCATGGGTCGGCAGAATCAACATTGTTAAAATGTCTGTACTACCCAAAGTGACCTACAGAGTCAATGCAATCCCTATTAAAATACCATCATCATTTTTCACAGATGTAGAAAAAATAATTTTATACTTCGTATGGAACCAGAGAAGACCCCATATAGCAAAATCAATCCTAGGCAATAAAAACAAAATAGGAGGTATCAATTTACCAGACTTCAAACTATACTACAAGGCTATAGTAATTAAAGCAGCTTGGGACTGGCACAAGAACAGGGACATTGACCAGTGGAACAGAACAGAGAACCCAGATATAAGCCATCCTCATATAGCCATCTAATCTTTGACAAAGCAGACAAAAACATACACTGGGGAAAAGAATCCTTATTCAATAAATGGTGCTGGGAAACCTGGATAGCCACATGTAGAAGACTAAAACAGGAGCTACACCTTTCACCTCTCACAAAAATCAACTCACACTGGGTAACAGACTTGAACCTTAGGTGTGAAACTATTAGAATTCTAGAGGAAAATGTTGGAAATACTCTTCTAGACATTGGCCTAGGCAAAGAATTTATGAAGAAGACCCCAAAGGCAATCACGGCAGCAACAAAAATAAATAAATGGGACCTGATCAAATTAAAAAGCTTCTGCACAGCCAAAGAAACTGTCCAGAGAGCAAACAGACAATGCGCAGAATGGGAGAAGATTCTCGCAAGCTACACATCTGATACAGGGTCGGTCAATAACTAGAATCTATTTAGAACTCAGGAAAATCAGCAAGGAAAAATCAAACAACCCTATCAAAAAGTGGGCAAAAGATATGAACAGAAAATTTTCAAAAGAAGACAGAATAATGGCCAACAGACATTTGAAAAAATGCTCAACATCTCTAATCATCAGGGAAATGCAGATCAAAACTGCAGTGAGATATCACTTATCTCCAGTAAGAATGGCCTTTATCAAAAAGTCCTCAAACAATAAATGTTGGCGTGGATGTGGAGAGGTAGAAACATTCCTACACTGCTGGTGGGACTGCAAACTAGTTCAACCTCTGTAGAAAGCAATATGGAGATACCTTAAAGTGATAACAAATAGATCTACCATTTGATCCAGCAATTCCACTACTGGGCATCTACCCAAAAGATCAAAAGTCACTTTAAAAAAGACACATGCACTCGAATGTTTATAGCAGCACAATTCACAATTGCAAAGCTGTGGAAACAACCTAAGTGCCCATCAATTCATGAGTGGATTAATAAAATGTGGTATATGTATACCATGGAGTACTACTCAGCTTTAAGAAAGAATGGTGATATAGCACTTTTTATATTTTCCTGGATAGAGCCGGAACCCATTCTACTAAGTGAAGTATCTCAAGAATGGAAAAACCAGCACCACATGTACTCACCAGCAAGTTGGTATTAACAGATCAACACCTCAGTGGACATATAGGAATAACATTTATTGGGTGTCAGGCAGGTGGAAGGGGGGAGGAGTGGATGGGTATATACAAACATAATGAGTGAGATGTGCAACGTTTGGGCGATGGTCACGCTTGAAGCTCTGACTCGAGCGGGAGGGGAGCATGGACAATATGCATAACCTTAACATTTGTATCCCCAAAATATGCTGGAAAAAAACCACAATAAGATACCACTACACACCTATTAAAATGACCAAAACTCAAAGTGTTGACCAAGAGGTGGAGGAACTGGGCCTTTCATGCCCGCTAGTAATAAAGTAATATGTTACAACCACTTTGGAAATGTTTGATGACTTCTTTAAAAGTTAAGAAATTATCCATAGGATCCAGCCGTTCCACTCTTTGGTATTTATCCAAGAGAAGTGAATGCATTTGTTATCACAAAGACTTATACACGAATATTCACAGCATATTTGTTCATAATAGCTGAAAACTGGAAAGAACCCAAATGTCCATCAACAGATGAATGGGTAAACAAATTGGGGTTTATCCATATAATGAAATACTACTCAGCAATAAAAAAAAAAATAAACTGTTAACAGGGGAAAAACATGGATAAATCTCAATATAATCATGCTGACTGAAAACAGCCAGCTGCCCCACAAAAGCACATACTGTATGATTCCATTTATTTGAAATTCTAGAAAATGAAAACTAATCTGTAGTAATAGAAAGTGGACCAATGGCTGCCTGGGGATAGAGAGGAGGGAGGGTTTACAGGAGGCATAAAGGCAAAGGAGGGAGGTTCACAAAGGAATAGGAGAACATTTTAGGGGCTGATGAACATGTTTATTATCTTGGTTAAAATGTGGTTTCACAGTCAAAACATATCAAATTGTCCATAGGTCAAAATGTATCAAATTGTACACTTTAAGTATGTGTAATATTATATGTCAATTATACCTCCATAAAGCTATTTAAAAATCTTCACTAGGGAGAAGACAACAATTACAACACTTTGGGAAAATAATAATAATTAGTGTATGGCAAACTTTAAAGCCACAGTTATAATTTTTGACAGGAATTGCATCAAACCTGTTTACCAGTTTATCGACATCTTTACTATGTTGAGTCTTCTAGTTTGTGACTACAGTCTGTTTCTTCATTAATTTAGATCTTCTTTGATCTTTATTCAGTGTTGTATAGTTTTCAGCATACAAGTCCTATACACATGTTATTAAATTTACACCTAATTTTTTCTTTTTTTAAATGATTGTAAATGTTATTGTATTTCTAATTTTGGTGTCCACATGATCATTGCTAGCACATTAAAAAAAACTATTTTTGTATGTTTATTCTGTATCTTGAAACTTTACTGAATTTGCTTGTTAGTTCTGAGATTTTTTTTTGTAGATTCTTTAGAGTTTTCTACATAGACAATCACGCCACCTGGAAAAACAACCATTTAAAGTGAATCTAAATAAAGATGAGGTCCAAAATTTCATAGTAAATTGTGAACTAGGATTTGATCTTAAAAATAAAACCAAAAATATTACATAAAAAAATAAATAGTGACTTTAGGACATAAACCTTGTCTTGTGCGTAGCGTAGTGTTTGGGACATAGTAGGTAGACAGATATTCGTTGATGAGAGACCAGTGCAGCGTAAGGAGTGAGTTTCTGATCTTTAGTCGTGGGTTTGGGAAAGGGGCAGGTACCTACAGGATTGTTACAAGAACCAAATGAGATTATGTGTGACTGTGGTATTGGAAATTATACAATGTAAAAATATTATCATTCTCTCTTTATTCCCTCTGAGTTCTACGGGAATATTAGTCCTCGGGTTTTCCAAAACTGAGGTTACATTCCTAATTTAGAGGGACCTTCTCTTATGGCTTATTTTGATGATATAGCGAATTTTGAAATTCATTTTTCCTAATTGGAAAAATATTTTACCTAAAGTACAGATTGTCCTGAGTTTTTCTAAAAAAACAAAAATCTAGTTTTAAGTTTCATGAGCAAAGGAGAAAAATTTCTCTTTGACATTCTTGGATTTAAAAAGTGGTTCAGTGATATTTGTAGTAAAGATTAGACCTCTTATCCCTGGGGAAAAATTTCATGCCTGAACTAGCAAACTTTGAATAATAAGAGATTTTAGTGGAAATTCCAGCATATTTTAAAGTAAAGGAACTGCCAGTGTAAATCAGTGAGTTTACATTAAAAATAAACAGCTTATTAAATAAATAGCTATTAAGAATGGATGAGTTCAGGACAAGAAAATGCCATGTAAATAGATAGGCTTCCAGACTGTTTCCACCTGAGAGTTTTAGTATTGCCTTTTCTAAAACACTCTTAGTGAAATGAAGCAGCAAAAATTTCATGTCCTGAGATTATTGTGCCATGTAGTGTTAGGATGAAGGAGATATCTATCTTTCTATCTATCTATCTATCTTTGCATATTAGGAAAAAGTAAGGGAGAATATGAAAGAAAAGGAAAACACCCTGTAACTCAACAAATAAAGTACTTCTGCTTAAGTCCCAAAGAGTATATATTTTTCAAGAAATATTGAAACAAACCATATGCTTGGGCATT
The DNA here is from genome assembly GCA_008750895.1 of Mirza zaza. Lineage (NCBI taxonomy): Eukaryota > Metazoa > Chordata > Mammalia > Primates > Cheirogaleidae > Mirza > Mirza zaza. The sequence goes on from VSMD01084177.1 coordinate 10,409, forward strand.
AAACCAAAGCATGGTGGACATTAAAATCTGGCCTCCCAGTTCTTTCTCATGGATTATATTCATATTTATTTCAAAGCATTAGTGACAGTCTTTAGACCCAGAAAGTATTAATTATTGCCTAATAAGTTCAGGGTACCCATTTGAGAGCAAAATCTTTTTTTTTTTTTAAAGACAGGGGGCTCTCACTGTTGCTCAGGCTGGTCTCGAACTCCTGAGCTCAAGCTTTCCTCCGGCCTAGGCCTCCCAGAGTGCTAGGATTACAGGCGTGAGCCACTGCGCCTAGCCAAGAGAGCAAAATCTTGAACTGCCTTGTTACAGACCTAGCTAGATGGGATACATTTAAAAAAATTTCCTCCTGGCATAATTGTTCATGTTGGACTTCTGTGGAAGAAGGAATTGTCTTAGAGGCCAAGTGTAGTTAACTCAGTAACTGGGCTGATGATGTGACCCAGGGTTTGCCACTGATTTACACTCTGATCTAAGCAAATCACTTAATTCTTTTGTGTTAAGTTTCTACCCATAAGGCAAATACTTACTCCTCTCAACTCACATAGACATACAGGTTATAGAATCTTAAAGTCTAAAGATACTGTAAGCCAAGCCTTGATACTGTCGACATTTGGGCTGGATAATTCTTTGTTACAGGGGCTATCTTGTGCATTGTAGGATGTTTGACAGCATCTCTGGTCTCTAAATTCTGGTAGCAATATCCCAGTTGTGACAACCCAAAGTGACTGCAGATATTTCCAGATGCTCCACAGGTGACAATAACAACCCCAGTTGAGAACTACTGCTGTTAGTAGTTCAACAAGAGGCAGCTAAGGCCTAGGGAAGTTCAATAATTAGCTTTAGATCACAAGAATATTAAGTGGTGGAGCTGGGATCAGAACTCAATTTTATTAATATGTTTCTAACCCAATTCCCCCATTTCTGCTTTAACTTAATTCAGAGTTTCATTCCATACCAAAAGCAGTGGCATATGTTTAAAATTTTGACACTAAAACAAATATTCAGACATCTTTTACATTTACCAATAATATATTACCTACTTGCTCCCATTTCACCACCTCCAAAAGCTCTTACTGTACATCCTAAAGAACCCTTACTTTCCTCAGCTCTTCAGTGCTTGTCAAATACTTGAGCAACACTTACTAAGAGCAGTTGGAATAGATGGTTTGAAATGTCTCAGTCTGCCATTATAAGCCATATTGGTGAGTTTAAGTTGGATATGACGTGTGAAATATTGAAAACCAGTGAGTTCCATGCTAGTGAAGAGTACTAGGGAATATATCTGTGGACTCTAATGCCCCTTTACCGAATAAAATCAACATGCTGCTTTAGGTTTATGTTGATCCGTCTTGTATTTTCTATTCTTACTTTATATACTTTCCAATTTATGGTTTTAAACAAAAGCACAATCTATACACATAGGAAGTAGCACTTAGTAAATTTTGTTAGGCCATTTAATTCCCTATGTGATGTGTCTTTATCATCATATTCTGGGTTTTCAATATATGGAAATTCAGATTTGGCTTGGGAACATGAAGGTGAAGATACACAAAAGACAAACTAAGAAAGAAGGAAAAAGTTGTGTAAAGTTAGTTATCAGAAAAGAAACAATGTCGGGTAGGAAAGCTTAAAGCCATTAAGTAAATACTTTGCTTTAAAGTCGGGGTAAGTTGTCTGAACATCTGGATTCTGGAGTACTTTCAAGCTCTTCGCTGAGAATGTCTCTAGATTTCAGTGTGGTCTGGTTAGCAGAATCTTTTCTCTGATGCTATGTAACAAAGTCATCTGTCTTTTGAAAATTCCAAACTGGTGCAGTGTTGAAAACTTGAAATGCTTTGCTTTGAAGGTGCTTTTTAAAAAATCTATTGAACTCTTTGAACTTAGATATAATTGGTTTGTTATATAATATGATTCTGAACATGTATCAATTCATGATATGTAGGAGCTTGAAGTCCCAAACTCAGGGGTTTGCAATCCAAGACAATCAGACATTTAAAGTAATCCTCTGCCATGCTTATGTTTTCTTGCTGTTTTTCTGTTCCTCCTCTGGTACATTGTAAACTATTTTAAGCTATAGCATTGGCTAAGATTCTTTTTTTTTTGAGACAGAGTCTCACTTTGTTGCCCAGGCTAGAGTGAGTTCCATGGCGTCAGCCTAGCTCACAGCAACCTCAAACTCCTGGGCTCAAGCAATCCTGCTGCCTCAGCCTCCCAAGCAACTGGGACTACAGGCATGCGCCACCATGCCTGGCTAATTTTTTTCTATATATATTAGTTGGCCAATTAATTTGTTTCTATTTATAGTAGAGATGGGGTCTCGCTCTTGCTCAGGCTGGTCTCGAGCTCCTGAGCTCAAATGATCCGCCCACCTCGGCCTCCCAGAGAGCTAGGATTACAGGCGTGAGCCACCGCGCCTGGCCTGGCTAAGATTCTTATAGCATTCATTCTTTTCATTGGGTGTCAGTATTCTTTGTGGTGTTTTCCATTAGAAATGTGATGGAGCTAACATCTTGACACTGGATTGATCTGGTACTGAAGAGCAGTTAAAAGTGGTCCTTTGAGTTACAGCTCTGGAGATGGGTGGAGGGGAGGGCAGAGAATAGTAGTAGCATAGAGTGTTTAGCAGATTAAGTCTGGGGTCAAGGATGTATTGTGCAAATAAATGTGTGTAATGATGGAAAGGCTGCCTGAGGCAAGGGAAGAAGGGCGCTACCCCAGTGTTGTGTTTGGGGACATGGATTTTCTTTTTTTAACTGTTAGAAGAATTTATGGACAGTGTAAATTTGGTAAGCTTAGAAAGTATACATAAAGAAAAATAATTATTCATAATTGTATTGCAGAGTAATGTGACAATTTAACATTTTTAAAATATATTTACTTACAGTCATTTTTCTGTACATTGAAAAAAGTAATTGAGTTTATAGTCTAAAAATGATTTTGTATTCTGCATTTTTCATTTTCTTGCTTAAAATTCTTTAGGGGCTTCCTGTTGACATTAGTATTATATAAAGCTCAAAGTCTTGAGATTATTAACTCTGATTTTCTATCTGGTTACCTCTTGCTCACTATAGTTCAGCTCCCTTGGCTTGCTTTTATTTTCTCACACATGCCCAGAGCTATTGTATATGCTGCCCATTGCATATGTTATGTTCTTGGGCTGCCTTTTCGTGTGGTTGAACCCTACTTATGCATCAGATTCTATCTTTTTTTTTTTTTTTTTTTTGAGACAGAGTCTCACTTTATTGCCCAGGCTAGAGTGAGTGCCGTGGCATCAGCCTAGCTCACAGCAACCTCAAACTCCTGGGCTCAAGCAATCCTGTTGCCTCAGCCTCCCAAGTAGCTGGGACTACAGGCATGTGCCACCATGCCCGGCTCATTTTTTCTATATATATATATTAGTTGGCCAATTAATTTCTTTCTATTTATTGTAGAGATGGGGTCTCGCTCTTGCTCAGGCTGGTCTCGAACTCCTGAGCTCAAAGGATCCGCCCACCTCGGCCTCCCAGAGAGCTAGGATTACAGGCTTGAGCCACCGTGCCGGCCCAGATTCTATCTTAAATGTCACTTCCTGAGGGAAGCTTTTCCTGATTGCTTAGATTCATAACTCCTATTATATATTTTCATAGCTCCTTATACTTTTATAGTATTTATTGCAATCACAATTGTGTGTGTAGAATTAGAATGTTGTTTATCTATGGGTATGTTGTAGAATGTTGTAATCTAATGTGGGTATTATTAGAATACATTTGGGGTGCAGGATCTGTGAGAGTAGGAATGGTCACTTGTGTCCTAACCCCTAGTACAGTATTTGCTAGCTGCTCAATAATGTTGAGTATTTGTTGAATAAATGAGTGAATACATGAATGAATGAAATATTATAGGCAACAGTCTCGTCCCTTTATACATAACACATTTATTAAAATATATACTTGGTAATGAATGTCTGAAAGTCAAACAATGGATTCTTTTATCAAGGAGCTCATAACTGTATTAAATGTGCTTCTTGGAGGCATTGCTGTTCTTGACTAGGGCAAGTGAGGTTCAGGTTTACTTTGTCAGGCATCAGGGCTGGGAGATGGCTGCCATGGACAGTGCTCACTAGTTCCCTGTTGCTTTGGAATCAGGTAAGTAGAGTCAGTAACTTCCTCTTCCACAGGCTTACTAACTCCTCCCCTGTTCCTTTTTAGTCTATGTTCCTAGATCGGGCAGCCCACAATATTGAAACTTCTGTGCGAGGATGCTCTTGGTGGTAATTGGTGGGAAGGTGGTGCTTTAGAGTTTGTTTTTCTTGCTGTAGCAGCAGGACCTGAGTGGAGTTCCAAGCAACTGCTACTCCCACCCCAACATGCAAAATCATGTTCAGGTGGGGCTTTTCACCTTGTACTTTTGGCAGCTAAATGCCTAAGATAATAGAAGAAGGGGAAGGTTGAGAAGGGTGAGGTTACAGTGCCCCGGAGGTTCCCTGAACACAAAGGGTTGGCTTCATCTCTGAATTGGGGGAGGGAGAAATAAGGTCACCATGTTGCCAAATGCTTTCCAGCAGATAACACCCCTAGTGCACTCCCTGCTAGGAGCACTGCCAAGTTTTAACTCTAGTTAGTCCTTTGAAAATGTAGTGTAGGGCCTTGTTGCTCAAGGTATGGTTTGCAGACAAGTAGCTTATAAAAATGGACATTTTCAGGCTCAAGTCCAGAGGTAGTGAATCAATTTTCATTAAAAATAACAAAATGGTGATTTGCATGCACATCAACATTTGAGGCACACTGGGTTAAGTTGTTACCTAATGTGTCAACTGAGTGATTTCAAGTCAGGGACACAAGAATTTGGAAACCTGAATCTTAATCTTAGACATGATGTTTAAGATGTTTGATAGACTGAGTTTCTTCCTGAGAGGGTGAAAGAATAGACCCTACTTTGTATTTGGTCATGTAACAAGTTCGTGGCAGTCATTACTCAGTACCTGTAGTGTTTTCACATAGATTTTTTTTGTTTCTATTTAATTTGCCTGATTTTATATTTTAAATTAGAACAAAACTTAGTCAAAATAGTCTTCTTGTGCCAATGGAAAAAACAAGAGTTTTCCATATTTGTATTTGTATATACATTTGGACTATTCTGTTACAAAACCTAATTTTAGCAAGTGGGAAAATAATGTTGGTTTATTTTCTTTCTTGCTGTGAACTTTTTGCCTGTCACACTTGTTTGATCAACCCAGTGCTGACAGTTTTGTAAGATTTATTACTAAAACGTAACTAAATTTAACACAGTAAATAAATTTTTTTTTTGTCAGACTTAAATATAACCATTAGCATTGTCTGGCCTTCAGAAGGCATTTATGTTATGTGTAGGTTTTATAAATAGGAAAAGGCCTGGGTTCCCTGCTCATCCTCTTGTCTGTTCACTTCTATCCATAAGGTCTGAGTCTGGGTCTGGGGATGGGCATGGTGGCTTTGTGTGCTGAGATAAACAGTAGGGCAAGGGGTTTTATGCTTTTTGTTTTACTGCATCATTCTCTAGAGTAAGTATATAGCAGGGTTATGCTATGTAATATATTTTCCTTTATTTTAAGGTTCCTCTCTAGTCCAGGGACCAGTTGTTTTGGCAGACATTTACTTGGGACTCTAATCACCTGTTCTTCCACCTAAGGGAAGGCAATCTCTTTGAAGTCTCATTTCTGTTATCCAGTAGCTAGTTCTGTATTTTACCTACTCCTCGTCTTTCTTCCTTTAAGCAAAGAATAGATTTATTTTGATATTTCCAGCTATCTTATGCTTTGAACTGACTTCTTTGGTGTATTGGGGTCCTCAGTCAGTCAGTAATGAACATGTTTGGGTTCTTCTTTCCTTTGGTAGATACTGGCCAGAATTACTCTTTACCTATGCTGCACCAGTTAATAAAGGACTCCTCAGTTTGTGCTTTCTCATAATTCACCAAATTTAGCATATTTAATTTGTTTTATTATTATCATTAAATATTTACTGAATGCCCGCATTGTGCTTGGCACTTTCCAAAACTGTGGGGATTACCTAGAGAGAGTGTAGTGGTGTGTCTTGGGAGTTGTGGAAGAGCACTGGAATATAGTCATTGCCCTGGAGGGGTCCCTTTGTGACATATAGCATAGAAAAGCCTCTTCCTTGTCCTCTTCACATCCCATTCCCCATGTCGCACAGAGCTTCTTGGAGTAGGGGAAACACCATTAAGAAAGGAATAGAAATAGTGAATGTGTTTTAATTTCCCTTTGCCATCCTCCTTCCCCAATAGTTAGAACTTTACTTAGAGACAATTTTTAAGAGGGAATTTCTTAAATAAGTGTTATGAAAGTTGGCAAATTATGGAAACAGTTTTTAATATTTGTGGTTAACATTCTCAACATTTTAGGACATTTTGTCTGATAGATTGAGTCTTAGCTGGTCATTTTGTTCTGCATCATGCACTCAGGAACAGGATACATTAACGGCACTTTCATTGTAGACAGTGAAATTCTCAAGTACCTCTTGAGTCATTTCATGATCCTCTTTGAAGCATTAGTGACACAGCTTAAAGTCTTTTGCAGGGATATTTCTTCTTATATCTTATTGGGACTGGCTTTGAGGAATAGGCTGAATTCTGATTGTATAATCAGCTCTCAATTTTTGTCTACTAATGGAGAAGGGAAACATTATAGGGAATGGAAAATTCAAATTGCAAAGCATTAAAAATAATTTTAAAACTATGTTTCACTTTAAATAATACTTGCTGTATTTCTGACCAAATAATGTCTACACTTTAAATAATATTTGCTATATTTCTGATCAAATAATGTCTACCTCAGGTTAATGTTTTCATGATTTCCTTTTATATTACAAGGTACCATTTTATAAATCCCATAAATCATGGAAAGTAGTTTTAAGGAGTGAGCTTCAGGTTTTTAAATTTAAAGTCTATTATTAATTGTCTTATTCCATGTATATATGTAGTACTGTAAGAGTGATACTGAGTCTATGCCATTATTAAGGACTCTAGCCCTTGAGGTCTTGAAGAAAATTTAGTGCTTATAAAATTTGAGGACCATGTTAGTTTTTTCTAATCATTTTCAGTCTGTTTAAAACCTATAAACTTTATGACACACACAGGGAACATCTCCTTTTCTGCTTAGTTCCCCTAAAAATCTGTATCAGATCCATCCCCTGGGCCTAGTCAGTATTTATTGAGTGTCTGCTGTACACCCAGGGCATTGTGTGATTCATGCTCTGCCCTCCTGGAAAGGACTAGCCATTCATTTTCCTGCAGCCAGCCACACCATGCATGTATATACACCACCTAGATGCAGAAACCTTAGTTTGCAGATTGGCTGCTTTTTAGGCAAGGAGTGGGCACAAAAGTTCAACTTCAGAGAGGAAAACTATGAGCAATTCCAAATTAACTGAAATCTTCTGTTTTGCAAAAGGTTTCTTAATGAATCAAAGGGTAGTTTTTGGAAAAAGCACAATAACCAAAACCATATGTAACCCATTAGTTCATGTGAGATATTTGGGATTTGCAAACTTAGTTTTAATAAATTGGGAGAGACAGTAAAACTATTTCTACCTGTGCTGGATTTTGCTTTTTCTACTTATCTAAAGTTAGAACCAGTAGTCTCAGGCTTAAATGCCAAGGCAAATATACAGATATGTATTCTCTGTACTTGGGTTAGCTACCTTTTTATGTTAGCCTTACATCTAACAAGATAGCTAAAGTGGCAAAGAGAAATCCTCTGTTGTATCATAACAAGGGCTTCCTCAGAGTGCACTGAACTGTGAATTAGACAAATAGCAACATTTTATCTTGCTGGGCCTGATTTTTATGATACTCTGAGCTTCTTTAACAGTGTGATTTTGGAACCAGCTTGCAAGGTGGAGCTCCACCTGCTGCTATTTGTGAGGGATAGCTCTATAAGCTCTCCTTCATCCAGGATGTCTTTCCCAATAATATTCCCACTCATACTCCACCAGTAGAGACAGTGCTTTGGGTTAAGACAGAGTTTATAGAAAGTCTCCATTTAAATACAGCTAGGTTGGATGGGGGATGAATGAGATGAGATAAATGTAAGACGAAGGTGTTAGGGAAAACCGTTAGCAACTGGCTCTTGGTCTGGGAAAGGCAGGCCCAGGAACAGACATCAAAGTTATATTAACAATTTTGTTGAAGTTTGTTTCCATTTTCTTTAAGTTTCTTTTCCTCTTCCACTCCTCACTGCTTAGAAGGGGATTTGAAGGTGTATATATAAGGAGTCTACTGAGATCCTTTTCTCACTATCGCCAGTGGTGGTGTTGGAGGATAAGACAATATTTGTCACTTGTAATTATCCGTGCTGTACTTATAAATCAAATTCTGCTGTACTTGATCTTTATATGTTTTTTTCCAGATTTCTGCCCTTTGATTCTTTTATTTTTCTGACCTCATCATTTTATGCTTTGCCCAGTAGAAATTTTCTAATAATGTCACCCTAATATACTTGAAAATCAAAGAGTTCTATTTTTTGACGTTGCTTCTGTCTTTAATGTTCAACCTCTCCTTTGATGAAAGTTAAATCTGATGATGTGGGAGAGTGACATTATATCATTTATTGAGGTGTTAGCTCAATGGGTATTATTTAAAGATAGAAATGTATCCTTATTAGTTTAAAAGGTTTCATTAAAACTAATTAGATAAATTGTTCTCAAACTTATATTTCTGGTTAGAAAAGTACTTTAAAGTGAATCCCTCCTTGCCTTCTTTAGAAAAAATTGGCAGTCAGTTCCTTTGTCTGCGTCTGCAATGAAATGATCACATTTTTCTGATCCAAACAAGTTTCTGTCACTCTTCTGTTCTATAGGGCCCTTGTGTCTTCTGAAGAGTGATTGCTTTCTCCGTAACATACAGTGTTCTTTGCTATTTTCCACCCGCAGAGTCTTTCTTGCTGAGGAGGAGGTGTGAAGTAGGAAAATTGTAAGGACTTTTCAAACCCATTCAAATTGTTGGCCCAGATGGTGAGGAAAATCCCTTGGGGAGCTAAAAATTGAATGGGTTATAGCAGATTTTTAGAATCCATAATTTGACTCTAATTCTGTTTAAGATCACTTTAGAGTTCCACTCTTTTATTTATGCATCTGAGTTCCTTTTCCCAATTGATGGTGAGCTCCGTGAGGGCAGTCTTGGGTTTGTACACCATTGAAACCCCAGCACCTAGAAAGCAGTTCTTTGTAATGGCTAACATCAATGACATGCTTTCTATGTGTCAGTTACTATACTAAGCACTTTATGTATGCTATCTTATTTAATTATTACAACCTTAAGAGGAAAGTATTATATTTATCCCCATTTTATGTATGAGAAAACAGATTGATTAAGGCCCAAGTCACAAATACTTCATAAGCAGTAGAGAGAGAATTCAAACCCAGGCATTCTAGAGTTTCAGCTCTTACCCACTATATTGTACTGCTTCCTTATTAAATATTTACCTAGTTTCTAAATAAATATTTATCAAACAAAAGAATGAATGGACTAAACCTAAAATTAATTTTCTCAAATCACAGTGATGTTTTATGTCTCCTTAGAATACATAGTGCTCAGTATAAGTGGTCAACCAGGATGTGTGCTGCTGTGTGTGCTGCTTCTTGTAATTCAAGAAGATACTGCCCCTATTATAAATAGCCAGCATGGTATGACAGTGTAAAGACTGTAAAAATTTTTTTTCTCTTTTCCTATCCATCTTCAAACAAAAACCACCAGGAGCAATTTAACAATGATACTTGAGTTATGAACTTCACACATATTGCTTAATTGTAAGGACACATTGATTTGATATCCTTTATAGAATGACACTATCATTTAAGTACAAATTTAAATGTAGGTTTTTATCCCAGTTCTATAATAAGTGGTATACTCTGGGAATCACTGTGTATTTTCAAGGGGACAGCCATCTAACTATATGTAGAACCATTTGATTTGCCGAAGATAAGATTAGAATATTTATTCAAAGAGTGGTAGCAAGAAAGTGACTTTGTAACGATGCTGCATCCTAGTGGAGAGAACACTGGGCTGTGAGTCAGAATATCTGGAATTTAAGCCTATGTCCATTCTAAATTTCTGTTGCGAGCTTAGCTAAGGCATTCCTGTTGTTAATACTGTTGCTATGATATCAGAAGGTGTTGTAAATGTAGAGAAAATATAGTAACCTTCTTTGTGCCTTTGTAATGATAGTGTTCTTTTGGTAGAATTTTCCATCTACCACTGTATTTATTGCCTTTTATCAACTTAAATCTTATCATATTACTCCCCTCCTTTATTCTTTTTCCTCCAGTTTTTATTGAGTGTTAGCTATATGCCAGAAATTGTTCTAAGTCCTTTATGTGCAGTAACTTATTTTATTATCTTAATTGCCATATGAGGTAGGCACTAATTTAGACATTTCAAAGATGAGAAAACTGAGGCACACCTAAAGTAGCATAATAAGTGATGGAGCTCATATCAAATGCAGACAGTCCAATCCCAGAACCCATACTGTCAATTACCACTCTATACTGCCTATCAATGAAGCATTCATTTCTTGAAATTCATTCAGCAAAACATTTATGACCTCTTAATATGTGTCAATTATGGTACTAGGGACTGAAGATTCAGAGGTGAACAAGATGTAGGCCCTTGGGTTCAAATGATTCCTCTCCAACAGTGTGCTTGACTGGCGTGCCCTGCTAATGACTTGCTGGTGATTTAATCAGGGGGCCACTCCAGCCCCCAGCCCATAAGACTAGTCTGTGGCTTCAGGTGTCAGATGAGACAGGACTTCCATGTGTTCCCCTTCCCCTTTCCTGTCAGAGCTATCTGTGTTATCATTCTCTTAGACTGCATGAAGGTGGCTATCTTACATTTGGGCAAGGTAGAACCAAAGAGTGTGTACTCTGGAGTCACTGTTTGGGTTCATCACCTCCACCTGTACCACTGAGTAGCTGCATGGCCTTTCTGTGGTCATTTTCCTCTTCAGCAATTGAGGTAACTGCAGTACCTACCTGCCTCATAGGATTGTTGGGAGGATTTATATAAAAGTGCAGTGTTAGTAAGGAACTTGGTGGTTGGCATGTGGTAAATACTCAAGGAGAGGACAGCAAATATGTGTGTGTTATGGTACATAATCAGGTATATCTATATAGGCATATATAATTTATATAATGTACATATACACACATACTTATCTATAGTAGTTTTGTTTAGATAGATTGACTTAAAACCTGTATTTCTATCTCTGATGCCAAGTATACAGCTCATTTTAAATTGCTTTCCTGTAATAAAAATGTTGCCATATGAGATGGGTAGTTTTCACATAGAAGCTTTTTTTAAAAAAAAATTTTTAGAGATCTACTGTCTTCCTTGGTTTTAAAAATGTAATTGGTATGATTATGGGGGTTGTGGGAGGATGGAGAGGCTAGACTCCAGATCACTGAAGTGTTTGGGTGTTATGAGCACATTGGGGTTCCATTATAACTGGGTGACAGTTGATGTGTGGGTATCTTATTTATGGATCTACATAAGCTAAAAATGGCATTTTTTTAATTGACAAGAATTATTTGAAAAGAATGTGAAGATTTTATTTTATTGTTTATCTGGAATGGGGATAGAACATTTTTTCTAAGCTTCAATTTTCTTTGATCTTGTGATTTTAATCATTTTTTGGCTTTCCCTTCCCTTCTTTATTCCTTGGTACATTGTAGGATCTCATCCTACAGAAGTTCAAAAACAGGGCCAAAAACTTGATGCTGCGTTGTTTGGGAAGGATCATTTCATGGTATGACAAGAATTAGAGTTCCATCCTTTTTAATATTATGATTTTACTGACCCTTTTCTTTTTCCTGAGGATTATGCAGAACAGCAGAAAATGAAATTGCCTTGATTTTCATTGGTGTCTTTTCATGGCTGAGTTAAAAGAGGAGTGTGTGTTGGGTGTGGAGTAGGCATGTAGTGTCAGCATAGGAAAGGTATAGTAAGAACAACGAATCAGCTTCAAGGATTGTGTTAGTGGTATATTCTTATATTCTAAGCGTCGCACAGAAGGAGATAGTTAAGATACCTCTGTATCTATGCCCAGTTTTGGGAGTGAGGAATTTTGATATGGAGCTGCTATATCCCTTTTCACCAGATCACTATTTCCCATGGCCACACAGCAGAGCCCAGTTTTTCCATTTTGGACTTTTAAAAAAACAACTGAGGTATAATAGACATATGATAAACTGCACATATTTAAATTACACAGTATAATTTGATAAATTTAGGACATATGCATGTAAACCCTTGAAACCACCCTCATAATCAAGATAGTGGACCTATCTACCACTCGCAAAATCTTCCTAGCAGACCCACCCTCCACCCTCAGGAGTTTTCTAGTGCCCTGTTTAATCCTTCTCTCTGTCCCCCTTGCTCCCTGTATTCCACTATCCTGTCCATCAGTTTTCTGTCTCTATATACTAGTTTGGATTTCCTAGATTTTTTTTTTTTTTTTGAGACAGAGTCTCACTCTGTCACCCTGGTTAGAGTGCAGTGGTGTCATCATAGATCACAGCAACCTCAAACTCCTGGGTTCAAGTGATCCTCCTTCCTCCACCTTCTGAGTAGCTATAACTACAGGAATGAAACACCATGCCTAACTAATTTTTTCTGATTTTTGGTAGAGATGGGGTCTCACTCTTGCTCAGGCTGGTCTCGAACTCCTGACCTCAAGCAATCTTACTGCCTCGGCCTCCCAGGGTGCTAGGATTACAGGTGTGAGCCCCATTGACCTGTCCTATTGCCTAGAATTTTATATATAAATGGAATCACACAGTATGTACTCACTTTTGTCTGGCTTCTTTCACTTAGCATAATTATCTTGAGATTCATCTATGTTGCAGCATGCATCAATAATTCATTCCTTTTTATTGCTGAGTAGTAGTTTAGAAATACCACCATTTGTTTAAATATTTACTATTGATGGGCATTTGGGTTGTTTCCAGTTTTTAGCTATTATAAATAAATTGCTGTGAATATTTGTGGTCTAATCTTTGTAGAAACTTATGATTTTATTCTCGTGTATAAATATCTGGGAATAGAATGGCTGAGTCAAATAATAGATTTTCAAGAACAGTTTTCCAAATTGGTTGTATGTACTATTTTACATACCTGCAATGTATGAGAAATCTTGTGTTTGACATCCTCACCAACACTTGGTATAGCCAGTCTTTTTAATTTGAGCCATTCTAAAAAGTGTGTAGTGGTATCTTATTGTGGTTTTATAATAATTTGCACGTCACCAGTGAGACTGAGCGTCTTGTGTTTATTTGCCATCCATAAGATCTTTATCACAGTTACTCAGCACTGCCATTTTTAAGTGAAAACAGCCATAGACAGACAGTAAGTTAATGAATGGATGTGGCAATGTTCTAGTAGAATTTTATCTATCAAAACAAACAACAACAATACAAAACCTGGCAGCAGGTTGTATTTGGCCTTTCAATTGTAGTTTTTCAGTCCCTGACATAGAAGATCATGTCTACTACGAAAGAAAAAAGGTCTACTTCTTCCTTTCCAATGTGGATTTTTTAAAAATTTCTTTTTCATGACTGGTTGTACTGGCTAGAACCTCCAATACAGTGTTGAATAGAAATTGTCAGAACAGATATCCATGTCTTATTTTGACCTTAGGGAAACATACTCAGTCCTTCACCATTAATTATAATCTTAGCTATAAGGTTGTAGATGTTGTTTATCACATTAGGAAATCCCCTCTATTCCTAATTTTGGTTAAATTAAACCAGCTTTTGGTTTATTGATTTTTCTCTATTATTTTTCTGTTGTTCCCTTCTATTCCACAAATTTTATCAGGAATGGATGTTAGATTTTGTCAAGTGCTTTTTGCTACATCTGTTGAGAATGTCATATGCTTTTTCTTTTATGGTTTATGGTCTTATGTTTTATGGTTTTTCTTTTATGATGAATTACATTGACTGATTTTCAAATATTAAACCAACCTTGCATTCCTGGGATAAACCTCAATTGGTCTTTTTTTTTTTTTTTTTGAGACGGAGTCTCACTTTGTTGCCCTGGCTAGAGTGCCGTGGCATCAGCCTAGCTCAAAGCAACCTCAAACTCCTGGGCTCAAGCGATCCTTCTGCCTCACTCAGCCTCCCGAGTAGCTGGGACTTCAGGCATGCGCCACCATGCCCAGCTAATTTTTTATATTTTTGGTAGGATGGGGCCTCGCTCTTGACTCAGGCTGGTCTTGAACTCCTGAGCTCAAATGATCCACCCGCCTCGGCCTCCCAGAGTGCTAGAATTACAGGTGTGAGCCACCGTGCCCGGCCACTCACTTGGTCTTTTTTAATGGTTGACTTGTTAAAATTTTGTTTGGAATTTTTCATCTATGTTCATAAGGGATATTGGTCTGTGGTTTCTTTTTCTTGTAATGTCTTTGGTTTTGATAGCAGGGCAATGCTGGCCTCATAGAATATAGTGGGGAAATATTTCCTTCTTTTTACTTTTCTGGAAGAATTTGTTTACAACTGGTATTTTCTTCCTTAAATGTTAGGTAGAATCTACCAGTAAAACTATTCTAGGGCTGGAGTTTTCCTTGTGGGGAGGCTTTTAACTATGAATTGTTTTTTCGCCCATAGATGTAAGGCTATTCAGGTTACTTATTTCTTCTCGAGTAAGCTTTGGTAGTTGTGTCTTTCAAGGAATTTGTTTCATCAAAGTTGTCAAATTTATAGGCATAAAGTTTATAGTATTTTCTTTTCTTTTTTTTTTTTTTTTTGAGACATAGTCTCACTCTGTTGCCCAGGCTAGAGTGAGTGCCATGACATCAGCGTAGCTCACAGCAACCTCAAACTCCTGGGCTCAAGCAATCCTCCTGCCTCAGCCTCCCGAGTAGCTGGGACTACAGGCATGCGCCACCATGCCCGGCTAATTTTTCTACATATTTTTAGTTGGCCAATTAATTTCTTTCTATTTTTTGGTAGAGACAGGGTCTCGCTCTTGCTCAGGCTGGTTTCGAACTCCTGACCTCGAGCAGTCCTCCCGCCTTGGCCTCCCAGAGTGCTAGGATTACAGGCGTGAGCCACCGCGCCTGGCCCTAGGAAACCAGCTTTTGATTTTGTTTTTTTCTGTTGTTTTTCTGTTTTTTTTTAATCCCATGATTTCTGCTTTGATCTTTATTCTGCTTTGATCTTTTATTCTGCTTACTTCAGGTATAATTTGTTTTTTGTCTAATTTCATAAGGTAGAAGCAGAGGTCACTGATTTCATACCTTTTTCTTTTTAATATACGCCTTTAGTACTACATAAATTTCACCGTAACACCGTAATTACTACTTTAGTGGCATACCTCTACATTCTGATGTCATGTTCTCATTTTCATTCATTTCAAAATACTTACTAATTTTACTTTTGATTTCTTTTTTGATCTGTAGGTTATTGAAAAATATGTTAATTTCCAAATATTAGGGATTTTTTTTTAGATACCTTTCTGTTAATGATTTCTATTTAAATTTCATATGATCAGACAGCAGACTTTGTATGACTGGAATCTTTTAAAATGTACTGTGATTTTTTTCATGGCCTACAATATGGTCTGTTTTGGTAAATGTTCCATGTGCACTTGAGAACAATGTGTATTCTGCCATGTTTGAATGTAGTGTTCTATTTATGTCAACTAGGTCAAGTTAATTGATAGTATTTTTAAAAATTTGTCTATCTATATTTTGACACAGAGTCTTGCTCTGTTTCCTGGGCTAGAGTGCAGTGTCATCGGCCTAGCTCACTGCAGTCTCAAACTCCTGGGCTCAAACAGTTGTCCTGCCTCAGACTCCTGGGTAGCTGGAACTACAGACGTGTGCCAGCACACCCAGCTAATTTTTCTATATTTTGTAGAGATAGTGTCTTGCTCTTGCTTAGGCTGGTCTCAAACTCCTGGCCTCAAGCAATCCTTCCACCTCAGTCTCCCGAAGTTCTAGGATTACAGGTATAAGTTACCATGCCTGGCCCTCCACTTTCCTTTTGACTAGTGTTAACATAGTATGTCTTTTACTATCCTTTTATTTTTAAGCTATTTGTGTATTTATTTTTAAACTTGCCTTGTGTTTTTTAAAAGAAAATCTTATCTGACAGTCTCTTCCTTTTATTTAGGATTAGACCATTTACATTTGATGTGATTATTGATATGGTTAGGTTTAAGTCTTTTCTCTTGCTGTTTGTTTTGTCTCATCTGTTCTTTGTTCCCCTTTTCTTCTTTTTATGCTCCTTTTTGGATTATTACTTATTCTATTTTGTCTTTTTTGTTGTTTTATTAGCTATAGCTCATGACTTTGACTCATTTAAAGAATAATGATTAAGTATTTTTTAGAATGTCCTCAATATGAGTTTGTCTGATGTTTTCTTATGATTAGACTTGGGTTATAGATTGGAGGAGAGGATAGATACCACAAGTACCCATAGTACCCTTCTCATCATATTATATCAAAGGATATATAATGCCAACATGACTAGTAATGCTATAGGTTTAGGCGGCATCTGCCATGTTTCTCCACTGAAAAGTTACTGTTTCCCTTTCCCTTTCTATTTGTTAGAAGTCTAACCCACACTCAAGGGGAGGGGAATTAAGTTTCACCTCCTGGAGGGAGAAGAATCAAAGAATTTGTGGATGTTTGTTAAAACTACCACAGTAATTATTGAATAATAAATATTTGATGGATCAGAGACTGTTACGAGACTATTTGAATATTCTGTTTCTTCTTAAAGTTTTCCCACTAATTTTGGCAATCATTAGTGGATCTAGCCTACAGCAATTATTACTGTGTTGTTCTAATGGTGATTTTCTATTTTCCTTAGTCTTTTTACATTTATTAATTGTAATTCTTCCATAATGAATATTTGTTCTGTATCTCCCATTTATTTGCTTATTAATTATTTATATCAGTATGGATTCATAGATATTCTTTTTATTATAATCTGAGAGTATCATAATCAATTTTTTTTTTTTTTTTTTTTACTCAAAATCTTCCAGCTTTGGGTACTGGAAGCTCCTTCAGATGGCTCCTGGTCCTTCGATATTTTTGTTCAAACTTTGTTTGTTTTTTAGCACTTCCTTATTTCTGACAGCACAAGATGCTCCAGGCTTGTCTTGTGTTTTCCCTGTCCTCGCATCAGCCATTTCTCCAGGGTGCCCTGGTTCCCTTTACTGGAGAATGGTATTTAGGGTACAAGACCTAGGTGCTAGGTGTGTTCTTTGTTAGTGAGGTATCACTGCTTCTAGGCTCTCTTGGTGGGCAGGACTAGGAGATGTATGTGTCGACACTAACCTGTGCATACACACGTCTATATCTATTTCTCTATTTGTATATACATTAAAATAAATGTTAGTTTTCACTGGTGTCTCTGGCTTTACCCAGCACTGCGGAGTCGGTTCTGGCCGTTCCCCTGCATATCCGTAACTTCTTTCTCTGACAGTGAGAGCTCGGCTGTCGTCGTCTGTGATACGTTTACAGCTGTTTGTTCGCCCCGGCAATACACGTGAAGCGTCTTCAGAATTGCTGGCCGCACCGCTCTGAGAAACAGGTGTATTAACGAGAGTGCAGTGTTTGTTTAAAACTCTCTTGTTGGTAGCCTTGTCATTTCTAGTCAAAACACTGTTTTCCAAAGTTGTTTATGTCTAATTCCTTCCCCCCCACCACTTAAGTGAGCTCACGTCATTTATAATACAGATAATTTCATTTGTCATAGTCTGCACTCCATCCTGGTTCCTGGACATCCTGGCTGATTTCTAAAAAAATGTTCCTGTAGTAAAGTTTACTCTGTGTGCCGTCCTGACAGGTTTGACAAATGCTTAGACTCACGTGTTTGCCATCACAATGCCATTCCCTGACAATTCCGTTACGTAACTCCCTTTGTAGTCAGTGCCTATGCCTTCTTTTTAAAATGAAGTTATTTATTAAATAAATTATTTCATGGATCCTGATAGTATATTTTGTTATGGAAACAAACCAATAGGAGAATGCTAAAATCATTTTTCACAGTGGCTTTTAACATGAAAAATATGTAGCCTAGGTATGCCTGGAATCATTAAACTTTGTTAGGTTGAAATCAGCAGTAAAGAAATCAAGGTAAGAAGACCATTGCTTTGTTTTCATTTTTGTCCCAGAATGATAGTCTTTGATGTGGCTTCCCAGAGAATACTTTCCTCTCAAAATAGGCATCTCTGAGTTTCCTATCTGTAGTAGAGCAGTTGAAAATCATTGAATGGTAGTTAACCAGTTAAAAAGAAATCAAAGGTTACTTCTTAGGATACCTGTCCAAACCACCCTGCCATTCTTAATATTTCAAATAGCTTTTGCACTGTAATGACGTGGCCTAGCTGTTAGTCTGTTTTCTGTTTGCTTTTCTCTGTGTCCTTTTTTATACTTTTGTCACTCTCTCCCTTTGCCTGTGTTCATTTAAATGTTGATGTATTCAGTCAAGTTCACATATTTAGTCCTGTTGTATATGTGGCACTGAATTATAGATTTTACTCTTATATTGGCCTGTTTTCTTGTCCCCTTAAATTAGCTTTAATATAAAATTAAAATGCTGTGCTCGCTTTGGCAGCGCATATACTAAAATTGGAATGATACAGAGAAGATTAGCATGACCCCTGTGCAAGGATGACACCCAAATTGGTGAAGCATTCCAAAAAAAAAAAATACAAATAAAAAAATAAAATACTTTTTAGTATTCTATTTATTGAATATATATTGTCAATATATATAGTGTATAATGACCACATATATTCATTCAGATCTTAATTTAAAATGTAAGTGAATTGAATATTTTATTCCTCATTGAGATGAGAAAAAGTCAACTAAATTTCTTTTTATATGACTGTATGACTCAATGATCATCAATAGAAAAAGGGTTTTCTTACCCCTGTATGAGAGAAATACTTGGTAGTTTCTAATCTGTTCTACCTCAGATGAGACTGCACTGAAACTAAGATGAATGTATGAGAATATAAATTTTTTGTAAACACCACCCTCTCTACTTTCCCCACCCCCAGCATCTCAGTTACCATTGGAATATTTTGTAGCATATTTATTTTTCTTTTAACATGTTAAACCTAAAGCCCATGTTTTGTAGCTTGAATATGTTTTTTTCTCTTGTTGGTTTGTCAGTGAAGTAAAACGCAAATAAAACAAAAAAATAATTGGTCCCTGTCTTCTATATAGTGGTCTTTGGTATGTGAAATTACCTTATATTTTTAAGTCTAAGGTCGTTGAATTGGCTTGCTCATTCAGATTCTAAAGTCGAGTGACAATTCCTACACCGTGTTTCACAGTAACAGCTATGGTTATTTCTCCGTACCTCTGAAGGGTACAGAGATGGAGGGAGCCCTAGAAAGGATACACTGGATGGGATTATTGCAGTGTGTCTGCAGTTGGAATGCAGAGGTAAGTTTGAATTATTCTCTATAGCATTTGAGGGCGCACACTACTCTGTTGAGTAGAGATTTAGATCTGAATGAATATATGTATTCATTATATATTATGTATACTGATAATATATAGTCAATAAATTTAATACTAAAAATATTTTAATTTTATATTAAAGCTAATTTAAGGAGATAAGAAAACAGGCCAATATGAGAGTAAAATCTATAGTTTAGTGCCACATATACAGTAGGATTAATTCTAATTAGTCCTATTAATTTCAAAATCCATAATTACATGCAAATAGTGTTTATAAGACTGGGTTCACACAGAAAGTAGCTTCATGCCAAGATCTTATTGATAATGTATTTCTAAATGAGGTATTTTATAGAAGAAGAATATGCCTTGACACGTGATCTGTGTTTAGTCATGTACATTTGTCATGCCTCAGTACCTCTAAGATGGGTCTCAAGGCAACAGACAGGAGAATTTTATGTGTTTATCTGTGCTTTAGAACCAAGAATATTTTACAGTTGGTCTGATTTGGTCTGCAGTTAAAAAAAGTGACAGTGCTAGTTTCATGCAAAGATGGTGGTCTCTTCTCCACCAAACATTTGTATAATTCCAATTACTTATTTCAGTGTTGAGCTAACCTCATGGCGAGTCAAGGGGAGTGCTATACAGTTCTGTTTCCATTGCATAGGTTCTCCCTAAGTATTGAAAAAATTGGGAAGTCATTGCATTATCACAATAGAAGTGGCACCATTATTTGGGTCATTATTTCCCTTCCTCCTTTCTTTACTTTCTGACTTACCCCTGCCTTCACCCACCCTTAACTGTTCCTTAAGGCCCCCCTGTCCTCTATCAATAGTTGAGGATATCTTATCCATAGTTTTACTTGGTGGTTTGATGCTGAAAGAGCACATAAGACCCAGCCGTCCCCTTTTCTTTTTTTGTCTTCTCCCATTAGCTTCTATTAACATTGTAGTAATTTCTTCCCCATGGTAACCCTGGACTTTACACTTACACTCTGTAAACTATTAGAGATGGCAGAGGGGATGGGTAACAGTCCTTCCAGGGTAGTTATTTCTTTAAATACTTCTATCTAAGGTAACTGCTAGATGAAGTTTCACTCTGGTGTTATCTGACTGGATTAATCAGATTTGTGGTCAAGGAATCTTTGATAGTTTTGGTTTGGAGATGAAGAATCAAGTAGAAATACAAGATAGTGTACTCAAAGAAATAGCATCTTATCTAATGTATTCCTGCTAGCTTGACACTGGAATATTACATGATATTGCTCTGACTCTGTTTTTAGGGTTGTCACTGAAATAGTTCTGCATAGAGTATTTGTTCAGTGAAATTATATAGATTTTTCTTCTAAGAAGTATCATACCCAGAGTATTAGTATCCAGGGTTCTCCAGAGAAACAGAACTATTAGGAGATAGATAAAAAGAGATTTCTTATAAGGAATTGGCTCAAAAAGAGATTTCTTATAAGGAATTGGCTCACGTGATTATGAAGGCTAATGAGTTCAAAATCACATGTGGATTGTCAGCCTGGAGACCCAGGAGAGCTAAGGATACAGGTGAAGCCTGAAGGCAGTCTGCTGGAGAAATTCCCTCTTGTGTGGGGAGACTAGTCTTTTTGTTTTGTTCAACTGCTTGGATGCAGCCCACCTACACTAGAGCACAATCTGCTTTACCCAGCGTTCACCAATTTAAATGTTAATCTCATCTAAAAACATCCTCTAAGTTGACACACAAAATATAAACATCACAGACAGATTTATGTGGAATTCTATAATATTTGGTTGGGTCTTTTTGTAATTTATTTTTAAGGGTCTGTTTGGTTTATAACCATTTAGTTTGGCCTAGGTCCCCATGGGTAAGTATAATCAGGACTTCAGGTGGCTGTGTTCTTGTCAGAACCCACATTGGACTGATTTACGATATATTCTTTGCTGTGTATGTAGGTGAGTGGATCTGGAAATACTAGGTGTTCTTCCTACCCCTCTGCTTCTTCTCAAATTCCTTAAAAAATGGGAAAAGGAACTGAGACATCGTTGCAGCAATGCTAGTTTTTGGGATATTTCCTTTTTTTTTTTTTTTTTTTTTTTTGAGACAGAGCCTCACTCTCTTGCCTGGGCTAGAGTGCCATGGCATCAGCCTAGCTCACAGCAACCTCAAAACTCCTGGGCTCAAGGGAGCCTCCTGTCTTAGCCTCTCGAGTAACTGGGACTACAGGCGTGCACCACTGTGCCTGACTATTTTTTTCTATTTTTGGTTGTTTGGATAATTTCTTTCTGTCTATAGTAGAGATGGGGTCTCGCTCTTGCTCAGGCTGGTTTCAAACTCCCGAGCTCAAGCAATCCTCCCACCTTGGCCTCCAAGAGTGCTAGGATTACACCACGCCTGGCCAGGGGATATTTTCTTTTCTAAGATGGATTCTGCTAAGCAAGCCTACAGAACTGGCAGTGTTTTAAAGAATAAACATGTAGCTATTTTCCATGAGAAAGCCTGCATTCCCACTTTATATTTAGACCCGAGCCCCAGCGGCCAGGCAGTCCCACAGTGTTGCATGCTGACGCGCACCCACCCTGCTTGGGTTGTGGTCAGAGAAACGTTTCTTTTGAGCAGGAGACAAACTGGACAGAATGTCAGAAGGCTAAATATAGCTCTTTAGAGAGCCAGACATGCATAAACTACTTTTTAGTGAACAACGCATGTAACTTAGGGTGAAAACATTTTCTAAAGGAACTTCTTTTCCCTCTTGGTTTGTAGTAATGAATATAAACCCAAAATTATTTAATTTCTCATGGAAAGCTAAGATAGCCATTGATTTTTCTCTTTTAGCTGTCTCTGTAAATAAATGATAATAGCCATTGTTAAAGTTAGCCTCTTATTCCCCCATATCCCAGTGTTCAGTTCATGAGTCAACAGGCCTGTTCTGTTCAGATGAGTTTGTTTCCACAAGAAAGACAGACAAGTTTGCACACTGACACCTTGATCTATCCGGATGTAGGTTGAATGGTCACTTTGGGAATTTAGTTTTTCATAGACCCTCACTCTGCTTCAGGATGCTTGCACACTAGTAGGCTAAAGCTCTTAGAAAACTCAATACAAATAAGCCAGCCTCTATTGAATCAGGAAATTTGTAGGCTAAGACAATATTACCTCAACATCTGTTATGGCTTAAATATATTTTTTGCTATAATATTTTATGTTATTAGTTCTTTTTGCCTGAGGCTGTAGTTGCATTTTATAGCCAATACTTCTTTAGAATATGAAGGCAGGCATCATTCTCATGCCCAGCAAGACTGTGTTTCTGCGCACACAGCTCCAGATACTGGGTCTGGCCTTCAGAGTATGTACCTTGATCGGGCTCCCCAGGTGGGGCTGCACATAAGATCACCCTGGAAGCTTGGGAGAAAATACAGATCTGGACCTTTCCCAGCCTGTTGAATTAGAATCTGGGGTGCATGTGCACTGGGGATGAGGAGGTGGGCTGGGAAATGATGTTTTAAACAAGTGAAGTGATTGTCATCAATTGTCCAACATTAGATCCTTGGACGCTGGTACAATTTCTGGAAGATCTCTTAAAAGAGAAATAAGAAACTGCAATTGTTGACCACAGCTGCTAAAATTGTTCCAAGTCAGGAAAGGGAAGGGGAAACAAAGAACACAGTGGTTCCAGAGAAGCATCTGAGGAGCCTGGTGAACTAGAAAGGCCATTGTGAACGCCAGCGAGTCAGCATTTCCTCTCCTACCTTATCATTCCCATCTGCCAGCTCCCTGCACTCTCCCTTAACTCAGTTCCACATCTTCCCTGGAAGGAAGAGATGGCTGTGTTGAATATGACAGTGCCAGCTGCAAGTCATGTCAGAGGCCCTTTATCAGGCCACTTCCCTTGCAGACTCATCTAAGAAAGGATTTCACTCAAACAATGGGATCTCAGTTTGGGCTTCAGGGTCTGACTCATGTCTTCCTTTTAGTTTTCAGATCCTCTTCACACCTATTTGTTGTTGAGTCTTTCAGTTCTGAGTAGATTTTTATATTATGTTTCTTCTTACTTGAAAGGTAAAGTGGGGGCTGGGCACGGTGGCTCACGCCTGTAATCCTAGTACTCTGGGAGGCCGAGGCGGGCGGATTGCTCGAGGTTAGGAGTTCGAAACCAGCCTGAGCGAGACCCCGTCTCTACTATAAATAGAAAGAAATTAATTGGCCAACTAATACATATAGAAAAAAATTAGCCGGGCATGGTGGTGCATGCCTGTAGTCCCAGCCACTCGGGAGGCTGAGGCAAGAGGATCGCTTGAGCCCAGGAGTTTGAGCTTTACTGTGAGCTAGCCTGATGCCACGGCACTCACTCTAGCCTGGGCAACAAAGTGAGACTCTGTCTCAAGAAAAAAAAAAAAAGATGAAAGATAAAGTGGGAAGTAGGGACTAGGTGTCCGAACTCCTGGCTTCTGGTTTTTACTTGTGCTTATAGCCATTAACCACTCTAGGATCCCGTCCCTGTCTGGGGAGTGAGAATGAGTGTAGTCATCCTTACCTATGTCGATGGTGTGCTGGGATGCTGAGATAGTGTTCAGAATGAGATGTGAGACAGCCCAGATGACATTCAGTAGAATGTACAGCTCGTTAAGGTCCTGGCAGCATTATGTGCTCATCCTTTAGCTCCCTCCTGCTTCGTTAATTATCAAAATATTGGTGAGAGAAAGTACAGTGTCTGCTTTGTTCTTCTTTTCTCTACATTAGGCATCAGCCTTGTTCAGAAAAAATTACCCCAGTGGATTCAGTTTTCCTTTTTAGTAGAATAGTCAACTGACCTACAAGAAACAGCGCAGCATAACACTTGCTACGTGTCAAAATAATGCTCTTTGTGAGCTTAAAAGTCTCAACTTCTTCCTGTTCTTCTCTGCTCACTGCTGATTGGCTCCTTATATGTGAAAATTTGTGCTCCATATGTCTTGTAGTCTTTCCTATAATATCCCTTGCCCATCCCACCCTGTCTTCCCAGGAAAGCATGTATTTTCCTTGTAGACCAGCATACAGAGAAGAATGATTGTCATTCTTGAGGCTATCTACATAATAGATGATAGTGAAACTTAGAAACTGCATTTGCTTTGCTCAGGCTCCCTAACCAATGAGGAAAAGGCTGTTGTTCAAAGGTGGTGACTCATGCAGATGAATGGCCACAGTGTGCTCCATCCCTGCCATCTCTCTTTGTTGTCTTCTGCTGAGCTCGTGCTGTCGTGCCCTGCAAGATTTGTTTATATGCATGATTTTGTCACCTGTTTCTGAGAGCTGCGAGGAAAGTCTCCTGACTGGGAAGGGCCTGTGCTGTTTATTTTGGGGTAATTCACATTTTTGCAGGCTTCAGAGCTGGGTTACTTCTCTACACAGTAGTGCATCTTGCCTGAACTTCTTTGTTACTACATTCAAACGGGAGCACACAGATGTGGGTGGATTTGGCTGGGTGGGTCTGAGGACTATGCACATGGAGATGATTCAGTGAATCTATGACAGAACTAGGGTAGCAAAGTCAGTTTCTTGGTCAATTCTTCCTATATAGAAATCTCTGTGCCAGATACCACTATTTATGGCACGGAGCCTGAATTTGGAAGTACATGTGTCCTGTGTATATTCTTTCTGAATCCTGGTTTTGTCTCTTTTTCCCCAGATCCCACTGATTATACCCAGCTGTTCAATACGTAGTTCTGGCCTTAAGTATATCAATAACTTTTCTCTCTCTCAATCTCTCTCTCATTATTTCTCTCACTGACTCTCTCTCCTCCCTCCCCCTTTCTCTTTCTCTCTCATTGTGACAAATAACCTGGCACTGATGCATGGCAGGATGCGTTGCCTTTGGAACATCTTAGTGTCATTTAGAATTTGGGAAATAAGTGGTAAATTATAGAGGAGGAATTCTCAAACTTTTTTATTATCTCACATTTTTTTGTCAAGTATGTGCACATTAAAAAAATAACCATAATGTATCATTAATCTCTTTCGTGGAGTCAGAGCGGAAGAAAAAGTGTAATGGGAAGAGGACTTGGGGTCTAAGGACATACCTTGAAGTATTAGCTCCATGACTTAGTTGTGACTAGAGCCAAACCACTTGGCCAAATCATAATTTATAAATTGGAAACCATACCACTTGACCTGACTCTTTCGAAGATCGACTGTAAGGAATGAATTTGAGTCATTTTCACTTCCTTCTCTACCTTTGGAACATCTCTTATGGCCCTAGTTTCAAGAATGAGAAATAATGCCATTGTAGTAAACTTGCTGCCTTTTGGGCTGGGCTCAGTGGCTCACGCCTGTAATCCTAGTACTCTGGGAGGCAGAGGTAGGAGGATTGCTTGAGCTCAGGAGTTCTAGACAAGCCTGAGCAAGAGTGAGACCCCTGTCTGTACAAAATATAGAAAAATTAGCCAAGCCTGGTGGTGCACACACCTATAGTCCCAGCTACTCAGGAGGCTGAGGAAGAAGGATCACTTGAACCCAGGAATCTGAGGTTGCAGTGAGCTGTGATGACATCACTGCTCTACCCAGGGCGACAGAGTGAGAGTCTGTCTCAAAAACAAAAACAAAAAGCAAAACAAAAAAACCTTGCTGCCTCTGGAAATACAGAATTAGTTTAATATATTTCAAACAGGTAGGCCCAATGGAGAATGAAGTGACAACTGCTGCTCCTACAATAACGTTAAGAAAGGCATAGAAGAGAAAAACAAGAGAGTGAGCAAGCCTAGTCAGTATTTGGCTGGCCTTTCCATCAGTGCCTGTGCACTGTCAGGGGTTCTTTCTAATTCCTCTCTGAAGTGACATGTCTCTCTTGTTGAGAACCAGGTGCCTTAGGCAGAAAGCACATACTGACTCCCACAGTGAATCACACAGTAGTTTTTTTTTCTTTTTATTTCATCATATTATGGGGGGTACAGATATTGTTAAGGTTACATATATTGCCCCTGCCACCCCTCCCCCCCAAACAGTAGTTTTTATTGTTTGTAAAAATCAGAGTCTTTTGGGTGACAGTCAGGGAAAAAAAAAACAGAAGAAGAAGAAAAAAGAAAAAGTTTTCCTCCTGGGTTTTAGCTTTGGCCTGATACTGAGCTGGCATATTATTATCAGCTTGAGAACACACTAGCCTGAGGTCCAGTCTTTTCCTTAATATAGCGGGGAATGCCATTCCATTTGGTTTTAGAAATCCTTTTGTCATCTCTGCTCACCTGCAGAGACAGCCCTCCTGGGAATGGACCCCAGAGTCTGCATCTGGCAGAACTCATCTGTCCCCCAGCTGAGATTAAATGTCATTGAACAAAAAGACCAACAGCCTTTTTCAGCTGTGAATTCAAGAATGTTTTTTTTTTTTTTATTTCAGCATATGATGGGGATACAGATTTTAAGGTTTCAATAAATGCCCTTTCCCCTCCTCCCCCCACAAGTCTGAGTCTCCAGCATGACCATCCCCCGGACGGTGCACTTCTCACTCATATGTATGTATCTACCCA
>VSMD01084180.1:0-13875 GCA_008750895.1 Mirza zaza
GCACAGAGGATTTGCATGGCTCTATTCCACAACACTTGCCACCCGATAGGAAGCCCACAGTCAGTAATCAGAGGATTCACGGTTTTCTTTTCCACGTCTTTGAAAAATTCCCTTGCTGCTTCTCAGATTGGATAATTTCAGTTGACCCTTCTTGAAGTTCACTGATTCTTTGCCTACTCAAAACTACAATTGGCCCCCTTGGTGGGTTTTCATTTCAGTTATTGCACGTTCAGCTCCATAATCGTGCTTTGGTTCCTTTTCGTAGTTAGTGTCTTTTTATTGATATTGTCTATGTGCTCATGTATTATGCTTCTGCTTTTATTTAGGTCTTTGAGTGTATTTGAGACAATGAAGTTAACCTCTTTGTTTACTCCATCCAAGGTCTGTGCTTCCACAAGCACAGTTTCTGTTAATATCTTCTGTGAATTCGCCATCCTCATGAGGTTTTTAATTTTTTTTTTTTTCCGCATGCTTATTTTGTTGTTAACAACGAAATTTTGGGTATCGTAATAGTGTAACCCTGAACATAATATTCCAGGATTTTTTTTCTTAGTGTGCGATGTACCTGTTCGTTGTTTTCTAATCTATTTTTGTAATTTGTATACTTTATCATGTGTGCTCTCTGAGTCTTTGTTCCTTTAGTTCAGAGGTCCTCAAACTTTTTAAAGAGGGGGCCAGTTCACTGTACCTCAGACCGTTGGAGCGCTGGACTATAGTTTAAAAAAAACTATGAATAAATTCTTATCCACACTGCACATATCTTATTTTTAAGTAAAAAAACAAACGGGCAAAAACATCCGCATGTGGCCTTTGGGCCGTAGTTTGAGGATGCCTCCTTTAGTTCGTGTTCAGCTAGTGTTTTGACCGGAACATCTTTGAATGCTGAGCGCAGGAGGTGGCTGAAGGTAGGAGCAGAGGAGGAAGAGAAGGAGGAGAAAGAAGAAGAAAGAAGAATGAGGAAGAACAACAAAAGCCTCTTGCAGTCTTTTCACATTTGTTATGTGCTTGGGGATTTGTTCAGTGCTTAGCCAGGCCATTTAAAACTCCACTCTAGACTTCACTTCCTGCTTGACTGAGACTAGAGACTACAGAGCAGCCAGACTTGAAAGTTTAGGTTCTTTTCAGGACTTCTCTAAGCATGCATCCAGCACTGGACATGCACATGCCTTTCTAAATTCCCCAGTAAACATGGACAATTTTGAATGATCTAATTTCTCCATCTCCCCAGCTTTTGAGCACTCTTCTGAATGAATTAACTATAATATTTTGCTGCTAGAAGCTAGATACTGTTTGCCTTACAATGTTTTAAAGGAATATGTGCCTGTTTTTGTTTCCTGAGTGAGTTCAGAATGAGGTGCATTAGCCCTTTGGCTATACCCAGACAGACTAGAACAGACAAAATTCTTTGAGATAAGTCAGCTGGACTGTCTTCAGAAGTAGAGACCAGAGTCTCACACAGGGAGTGCAGACTGAGTATAAAAAACTACCTGTGAGACAGGTGGTGTCCCAGGTTACTGATGAATAAAAATGCTACAGTTCTTACATAGAATTCTAAAATTGCCCTTTTCCTGGTTGAACATTTACTTCGTTGCTGTAAACCTTAATTATTTTCCAGAATTCTAATAAAGTTGATTTTTATACTTTTTGTTGATGTTTGCATGTTTTCATACAGGGACTGAACGTTGAAGCTATCTGCTTCACCACGTTTACACCTGTTGTTCACGCAAAAAAAGAGCCCTCGTCCCTATTGGTTGGGGCCTGAGAGGCTGCCAAACAAGGGGCGCGCTGGATGGTGGGGGCTGAGGGAAGCCAACCAATGAGAAGGCTGCGGCGCCCAGAAGGCGGGCTTTGAGCACAGGCTTTTTGGAGGCCATCTCGTGGGGCCCCTGAGGCAATGGCGCTGCCTTCAGACTTGGTGTTCCTGAGGCGAGCGTGTGCTGAGCTCTCCTTGCTTGATAAGGGCAATAGTCTGCCCATAACCCCGGGTGATCGAAGCGGTGATATGAGGTCCTCCGATGAGGTATCTGTTTCCGGGGTACGGAGGTGTCTGTATCAGGGGCAGCCTTCATCCTTGAGGGCGGGAAGTGGGCCAGCGTCTGCCACGATGGCTGCAGGTCCCTGGCCTCGGCGTCTATCTGGGGGTGACTCGGAGCAGTGAGGGCAAGGGCGCGCTTGTGGACCCCAAGGGCTTCTAGGCAGAGGGGGAAGTGATAAAGGAGGGAGGGGCCGGGAAGGCCGCCCCTGCACCCCGACTGACGAGATGGGGGACGATCTAGACTACGAGTCCCTCCTGGCTGACAGATCTGTGACTATCGTGCAGCCGCTGAGCGACTGGGCTATCCGGGGCGTCCGCAGACACCCGTGCTCAGAAGGCCGCGACGCCCAAGTGTCCACCGTGTGGCCGGACCTAGGGGCAGGTCTGACTGGTCGAGGCGCCCTGGCCGCCTCTGCCGCCCCTCCCCCCGTCATGGCGCCCCGGAAAGTCCGGGCCCGCGGGAACCCGAAAAGAGGCGCTAAAAGTAAGCGGAGCTCGCGCGGCAGGGTTCCCCAGCGACCCTCCGTGGAAGGCCCGGTCGAGCCGCCTTCCGACCCCGAGTCACAGTGTGAGTTCAGTGAGGTGCCGATGAGGGTGAGCATTTACCCCAAAGGAGGAGACCCGGGCGAGCCCAGCAGCGCCGAGGATCCCGGGGACACACCCAGACACTCGAGTTTGCTTGTCAGGGAGGACTTCCTTCCCACGGCAGGCTCTTTCTTGACCTCTGCCTCCCGAGGACTCACTTCAGGCAGGGGAAGGCAGGCCGTTGGAGAGCTGGACAGCTCTTCCTCTAGGAAAATGCAGAGTGTGGTGTGGGGGAAGGCAGGCAGCGGGCCCAGCTTCCCAGGAGCTGGTGCTGCTGCCGTGGGCAGCCTGCCCCGGGCCGTTCCTAGGAAGAAGGGGGCCCAGGAGAAGAAGTTCCTAGGGGCCGCCTCAAACATGGCCCTGGGGAGAGCCTTTCCTCCATGGGGGCAGAGACTGTCAGCAGTTCCCCCGGAACCAGCCACCTTCCCGCCAATCGCTGGTGTTCCCCTGCTCGGGAGGTCCAAGAGCTACTCGTTGCTGTCCTGGGCACCCAAACCCTCCAAGAACGGCAGCACTGGGAAGAAATCTGGGGCAAGGAAGGCAAAGGATTCCCAACCTGTGTCCAGAGATGATAATAATCCAAATAGAGATCAAGGCCCAAAGGCCCCATTGAGTAGGACATCTTCTTCCTCTCTGCCCACACTTCCCCTTCCCTCACAGGCATCTTTACTGTGTGCCTTACTGAGGGCCTGTCCTTGTGAGTCCACATTCATTGCGATGTCCCATCGGGGCCATCTTAGTAGGGGCACACATTAAGAGAGCACTGGGTATGTGCCAGCCACTGTTCTTGACCTTTTCCATGTTTTCTGCCTCCTCCCCAGAGAGGAGTTGGGCTGGCACCTGATTTGGATCAGAGCACCCTTAAAAGTTTGGGCTGCAATGCTCGGGTGTCTAGACTTATCAGCTTCCTGACTCCTCCTTCCTAGCTGTTCCCCAACTGTGCCTGGCAGGGGGGCTGGGCTGTCTAAGCATCCCCCTGTTTTCCCTGGCTGAGCCCTGCCTGCCGGCCTGGGCCTGACTAAGGGAGAAAGTGCTAATGAGATTATCGCCTCTGAATTCCCCTCCTTTCTGTCCACCTCACCCCATCCCTGCACATACATGCTCACACTCACATGCCCTGGCCCAGCTCTGAGAAAGTTTTCTTTCAGCTTCCAACGCCCAGGGCAGGGCCACCTGGCCTGCACATGCATCGTGGAGGATTCGGCAGTGGTGACCGCAGCAGCAGAGCTCCCCAAGTTCCAGGAAACTCACAGGGCTGGGCCTTGAACCAGGGAGGTGTCACTCCTAGAGGCCCTGCACCCTCTAGTGAGTCTTGTGGGTTTGGTAGGAGTGTAGGGGAGAGGGGTAGGGGTGAGCCAACTCTGGTTCTGTCACTTCTGGGGGCTAAGCCTTTCTCCCAGGCTTCCCTTCCTATCAAGGCAGCTATCCACAGATAATGGGGTGTCAACAGGGCCAGGGTGGGGGTGATTTGTAGCAGCACCCCAAACTCTGACTCCAGAACTAGACTTTAAGCAGAGACTTTTAAGGTAAGTCTTGTTCAACCCCATCACTCCTCCCAGGGCTGGCTGTGTCTGCAGCTATGCTAGCGTCCAACCCACAGCCACAATGATAGGGGGCCACAGGCACAGATGGCCTGACACTGGGGAACAGGAACAGGGAAGGCAGGCCCAGAGAGAATCCTGCAGCTGCTGGGCCGAGCAGGAGCCACTTGCTGCCAGCAGAGGGGGACGCTGCCTCACTTTAGACCCCGGCATGCCCTGTCCACCTCCAGGCTGTGAGGCTTGGAACCTGGATTCCGTGTTTTCTTTCAGGTCACCAGGAGCCACCTGTCCGTGCCCCACGACCGGAAAGGCACCAGGAAGCAACAGGAGGATAGAAATGTCCTCGGGTAATGCCTCGTCTGGCTCTTAGAAACCTAGGTCCTAACTGGATGATTGTAACCGTGTCGAGCTTAAACTGAATTCTGTGTCGTCCCCACCTCCTCCCATCCCACACCCACCAGAGAGAGGGCTCCTCCTTTCCCCTGAGGATTCCTTGCTGCTCTGGCCACTGGGCTGTGGGCGGTGGGCAGCATGTAAGGGGCACGGGGGAGAGAGGACAAGAAGAGAGGAGGCCAGAATACACTGATCATTTCTCTTCCTCCCGCGTCCGCTGGGCTAGTGTGCTGAGCTGCAGAGAGAGAGAGATGACATTAAACAGCAACTAGGTATGATGAACCCCTGGCTCAGGCTGGGGGAGGGGCTGGGACAGACCATGGTATCTTTCTGCAAGTGCTGGGGACACGGGGCAGGGATGGGCTGCAGGTGATGGTGGCATCCCTGGGAGCGAGGTTCCCGTGGGGAGGAGAACCAAGTGGGCCTGGCCCTGGAGCCTTCCGTGCACTCACAGCCAGGGGTGTGCACAGATAGAAATATAGTGGCTGAGCTCCGTGTACACTTTGCCAAGGAATCCCACTGAGTTCCTTTCCTTAGCATGATTAACCCTACCTCCGTTATTTCCCTCTTTCCCTACTTGGTATGGCTTGTTCGGGTTTGTTGTTGTTTCTTTGCTTGTTTGTCCTTTTAACACGTTCTGAATGGTTCTGGTGTGCCCCAGCGTTTGACAAACACTGGTACATTTTGTTTCCATTTAGAAGATATTCCCACATTTAATTCAGGTGGTGGGAGGTGAGTGGGTCCCAGGGCTGCCTGGACAGGGGCTGCTGAGGTTTCAGGTTGCAGGGCTGGGCGGTTCCCCCGGGGGCACAGAGATGGGTCTCCGTATCCCTCTGTATGGAGTGCCCGGTTATGCCTCTCTATTCCAGCGGACATGCAGTGCTTAGCTGACAAGTTCTAGGCCCTTTGCAGTGAGTGAGTGAGTGTTACACGTACCATTCCCCTTCCCGAGAGCTGGTGCCTTCGGGGGTCTGTGGGCTGGCCCTGACTGTGCTCTGTTTGACAGGTTGAACCCAGCCTCTTCCTACAAGACAAGCAGCTGGTGCCTTTGGATCCCAGGAGCTGCGGCCAAGCTGCTTCCCGCCATTTCGTTTTCAACCACGGCTACCCCCTCGCCCCCTGCTCTTGTCCTCTCCTGACCTCAGTTTATAGGAAATTATCCAATTAAAGGAGCTCTCATATTCTGATATTCTGTGGACTGCTCTATTGTGTGGGGGAGGGGACATTGCACGGGATGGGGGGTTGGAGGCAGCAGGTCCATTTGGATCATTTGAAGCCTGGTGCCCTGGCACCCTGTCCTCAGTCCTCTCCCTGTGGGGTGTCTGGGACAGGATCTGGATGGCAGCCCTGCGCTCAGACTCACCATACTGCCCTGGGTCTAGCCCATGTAGGGGCTCTGCCCAGTCGCATCAGCAGGCCCTGTTCATGGTCCCTCCCAATGTCTTCCGATCTGGGGGTCTCACAGTTCCCAGTCTGTGCGTCTGTGCGGCTCCTCCCCCTTCCCCTTCAGCAGGAACTAACAGACGTCCTGCCAGAGATCCCACCCCTCTTTGCCTTCCTCAATGGTTTGCTGTCCTGGTTCTCCCCCCTCGCCCTTCTTTTGTGTCACGAGCATCCTTGGTCCCTCCCCTGGCTTGATGCCCCCGGCCTTTCCCGCACGGTCATGGCAGCAGGTGTTAAAGAGCACGGTTGAGCTCCTCCCCAGCCGGGGCCCCGGTCTCTTTCTGGAGTCACGCTCTCCCTCTGGTGCCACCACGTACACGCACAGCGAGGCCAGGAACCCGAGCATCATCTCAGTTCCTCTGTAGCCTTCACCTTTGAAACTCGCTTACCAACTCCCGGGAGTTCTCCCGCCTCACTTGCAGTGGAGGGGTGGAGCGAAAGGGGAGCTGCAGGGAGCATGGGAGAAGGGAGCAGGTTGGTCTCTGGGCTGCAGCTGGAGGAACTGAGTCTGCTCTGGAGTCTCGGGGCTCTGCCGTCTCCACTTGGACAAGGCCAGTTAGTGTCCAGGGCGAGTGTGCATGCCAGGTCTGAATGTTCTTGGGTGGTCCCCATCAGACACCGTTCAGCCACCCCCATGCCACAGACTTGGCTGGATGTGATAGTCCCGTGTCCCAGCTGAATCTTCTAGACTGCCTCCTGAGGCCACATGAGATTCCATCTGAGCTGAGATTCCTGTTGTGACTGCACCCTCCCTGACAGCTGGGGTCACCTCTTTCCTTCAGCCAGGGTCCCGGGCTGGCCAGCCTGACATCGCAGGGACACATTGATGTGAGTGAGGTGAGTGCACGTTCCGCCAGCTCCCATCGCCCAGACACTGGGTGTTTCCCAGACAAGCAGGGGACAAGTGCAGATACCATCCGGGGTGAGCGTGTGCAGGGAGGGATCCGTCTGTCTGTCTGTCTTTCTGTGTGCTTGTGAATCTCATCGGCCATGATCTCCCTGGAGGGAGAAAGAGCTGATTCAGGGAGCGGGGCAGCGGTCCAGATCCTCAAGGGATCCAAGGAGCCGAAGCAAGGGTGGGGTCTACCTTTCACAAGAGGTGTTCTTCAGGTCCAAAAAACACACAGGAGCAGACAGAGTTGGATGAAGTGGAAGTGGCCAAGCCCAGTGCCAGGTGCCAGGGCTCTCAGAGTGCTGGAGTCCCCGGAGTAGGCCCTGGATCCTCTGTGTGACGAATATGATGTCTCAAAAGTCCTGGGCGTCGGGGGGGATGATAGCGTGAAGGCTGGCTACTACACAGTAGGTGGGACGTGCCTCCCCTGTGAGGCAAAGGGCTCCCGTGGGAGACTGCCACCGTGTGAGTTGACCGAGTCACGGATAGGATGGGCACAGTGAGCATGGAAAGTAGGGAAGAGGGACAGCACTTGGCAAACTGCTCAGGTGTGGCACCGCCCCTGCCCCATATTCTCACTCTGCCTCCCTCCGTGCCGCGTGGCATGAGCTCAGGGAGAGGGACCATCACGCATGTGGTGGGACAATCACAGACCTCAGAGCCAGAAAGGAACATGAGTGGGGACTTAAACCATCTGCTTGTATCCCTCCCTTGAGAGGCTGGGCTTGATTCCGCAGGCTGAACCTTTGACCCCGACCCAAGTGATGGTTTCTTAGCAGGGTGACAGCGGGGCTGGCGTCGGCACAGACGTGTGGCAGAGACTTTCCAACTTGGGATCTGACACATCCAGAGCCTACGCCCAGAGCGCCCCTGTGAGACCGAGCACAGGGCTGTCACCCAGATCTTGGCCCAGGCACCCTGCAGGGAGAGGACGGAGCCCAGAGTGCAAGGGTACTGTTTCTAAATTATACAAAATGGACCAGCACCCCCACTCCTGTCCTACCCAATAATGCCCCCTCCCCCAAGAAAGAGGGAAGACCACAGAAGATGAGAATATAAGAGCTACTTTAATTGGATAGTTTGTTATAAACTGGGGTCAGGAGAGGACAAGAGCAGGCGGCAAGAGAAAGCCATGGCTGAAGAAAAAACGGCGGGAACGACCTTGGCCGTAGCTCCTGGGCTCCAAAGGTACCAGCTGCTTGTCTTATAGGAAGAGGCTGGGTTCAACCTGTCAAACAGAGCACAGTCAGGGTCAGGCCAGGAGCCAGGGCCAGCCCACAGCACCCCAAAAGCCACCTGCTTTGCGGGAAGAGGAATGGTACGTGTAACACTCACTCACTGACTTCAAAGGGCCTGGAACTTGTCAGCGAGGCACTGCATGTCCGCTGGAACAGAGAGGCATAACCGGGCACTCCAGACATAGAGATACGGAAACCCACCATTCTATCCATCAGGGGAACTGCCCAGCTTTGCAACCTGAAACCTCAGCAGCCCCTATCCAGGCAGCCTTGGGACCCACTAACACCCCACCACCTGAATTAAATGGGGGAATGTCTTCTAAATGGGATCAAAATGTACCAGTGTTTGTCAAACCCTGGGGCACACCAGAACCATTCAGAATGTGTTAAAAGGACAAGCAAGCAAAGAAACAACAAGAAAACCGGTACAATACATACCAAGCAGGAAAGGGGGAAATAAAGGAGGTAGTGCTAAACATCCTAAGGGAAGGAGCCCAGTGGGATTCCTTGGCAACGTGTACATGGAGCGAGCCGATACATTTCTACTGGTGCACACCCCTGGCTATGAGTGCACAGAAGGCTCCAGGGCCAGGCCCGCTTGGTTCTCCCCACGGGAATGTCGCTGCGAGTGAGGCCGCCTGCACCTGCAACCCATTCCTGCCCTGTGTCCCCAGCCCCTGCCCCAGCGCGAACCGGGGGTTCATCATACCTAGTTGCTGCTTAAGGTCGTCTATCTCTCTCTGCAGCTCGGCACACTAGCCCAGGGGACGCGGGAGAAAGAGAAATGATCAGTGTATTCTTGCCTCCTATTTCCTGGTCCTCCCTCTCACCTGTGGCCCTCACATGCCCCAGTGCCCACAGCTCAGTGGCCAGACTAGCAAGGAATCCCCAGTGGAAAGGAGGAGCCCTCTCTCTGTGCAGTGGGGGATCGGGGGAGGCAGGGATGACACAGAAGTCACTTTAACCTGGACACGGTTCCCACCATCTAGTTAGGATCTATTTTTCTAGGGGCCAGACCAGGCATTACCCGAAGACAGCCCTGTGCTCCAGGTGGTTGCTGCTGCCTTTCTCGTCTTGAAGCTTGGACGGGTGGCTCCTGGTCACCTGAAAGAAAACACACAATCCAGCTTCCAAGCCTCACAGCCTGGAGGAGGACAGGGCCTACTGGGGTCTAAAGTGAGGCAGCGTCCCCCTCTGCTGGTAGCAAGTGGCTCCTGCTTGGCCCAGCAGCTGCAGCATTCTCTCTGGGCCTGCCTTCCCTGTTCCTGTTCCCCAGTGTCAGGCCATCTGTGCCTGTGGCTCCCTAGCATTGTGGCTCTGGGTTGGACACTAGTACAGCTGCAGCCACAGCCAGCCGTGGGAGGAGTGATGGGGATGAACAGGACTTAACTTAAAAGTCTCTGTTCTGCTGAGAGTCTACTTTTCGAGTCAGAGTCTGGGGTTCTCCTACAAATCCTACCACAACCAAGTTGATGCCCTGTTTCCTGTGTCAGAGCTGCCTCTGTAGGCAGGGAAGCCTAGGAGGAAGGCTGAATCTCCACAATTGACAGAGGCATATGTTGCCTTCCTTCCCCTTCTCCCCTCCACTCCTACCAAACCCACAATACTCACTAGAGGGTGCAGGGCCTCTGGGTGTGACGCCTCCCTGGCTCAAGGCCCAGGCCTGTGAGTTTCCTGGAACTTGGGGGGCTCTGGTGTTGGGGTCGCCACTGCTGAATTCTCCACGATGCATGTGCAGGCCAGGTGGCCCTGGCCTGGGCGTTGGAAGCTGAAAGAAAATTTTCTCAGACCTGGGCCGGGGCGTGTGAGTGTGAGCATGTATGTGCAGGGACTGGGGTGAGGTGGGCAGTAAGCAGGGGGATTCGGAGGCGATAATCTTATTAGCACGTTATCCCTCAGTCAGCCCCAGACAGGTAGGCAGCTCTGATTCAGGGAAACTGGGAATGGTGAGACACTCCAGGCCCCATGCCAGGCACAGTTGGGGAAGCTAGGAAGGAGGAGTCAGGAGGCTGATGAGTCTAGACACCCAAGCTTTGCAGCCCAAAACTTACAGGGTCCTCTAATTCATCCCATCCCTGGAGAAGAGGCAGGAAACATGCAAAGTGTCAAAAACAGTGCCTGGCACGTACCCAGTGCTCTCTTAATGTGTGCCACTACTAAAATGAGCCCGATTGGGCATCCTAATGACCGTGGACTCAAAAGGATGGGCCCTGAGCAAAGGACAAAGTAAAGATGCCTGTGTCGGGGAGGAGAAGTATGGGCAGACAGGAAGACGACGTCATACTCACTTGGGCCTTTGGGCCTTGATCTCTATTGGGGTCATTATCATCTCTAGACACAGGCTGGGAATGCTTTGTCTTCTTTGCCCCAGATTTCTTCCCAGTGCTGCTGTGCTTGGAGTGTTTGGGTGCCAAGGACAGCAACGAGTAGCTCTTGGACCTCCCGAGCAGAGGAACACCAGCGATTGGCGGGAAGGTGGCTGGTTCCAGGGGAACTGCTGACAGTCTCTGCCCCCATGGAGGAAAGGCTCTCCCCAGGGCCAATTTTGAAGCAGCCCCTAGGATCTTCTTCTCCTGGGCCCCCTTCTTCCTAGGAACGGCCCGGGGCAGGCTGCCCACGGCAGCAGCACCAGCTCCTGGGAAGATGGGCCTGTTGCCTGCCTTCCCCGACACCACACTCTGCATTTTCTTCGAGGAAGAGCTGTCCAGCTCTCCAACGGCCTGACTTTCCATGCCTGAAGTGAGTCCTCGGGAGGCAGAGGTCAAGAAAGAGCCTGCCGTGGGAAGGAAGTCCTCCCTGACAAGCAAACTCGAGTGTCTGGGTGTGTCCCCGGGATCCTCTGCGCTGCTGGGCTCGCCCGGGTCTCCTCCTTTGGGGTAAATGCTCACCCTCATCGGCACCTCACTGAACTCACACTGTGACTCGGGGTCGGAAGGCAGCTCGACCGGGACTTCCAATGAGGGCCGCTGGGGATCCTTGCCGCCGGCGCTCTGCTTACTTTTAGCTCCTCTTTTCGGGTTCCCGCGGGCCCGGACTTTCCGGGGCGCCATGACGGGGGGAGGGGCGGCAGAGGCGGCCAGGCCTCGACCAGTCAGACCTGCCCCTAGGTCCGGCCACACGGTGGACACTTGGGCGTCGCGGCCTTCTGAGCACGGGTGTCTGCGGACGCCCCGGATAGCCCAGTCTCTCAGCGGCTGCACGATAGTCACAGATCTGTCAGCCAGGAGGGACTCGTAGTCTAGATCGTCCCCCATCTCGTCAGTCGGGGTGCAGGGGCGGCCTTCCCGGCCCCAAAGCACAGTCCTTCCCTCCTCTATCACTTGCTGCTCAGCCTCGAAGCCCTCGGGGTCTGCCAGCCCGCCCTCGCCCTCGCCGCTCCGCGGCGTCCCCACATCAAGGCCTAGGCCGGGGTCCCGCGGGACTCCTGGGCTGGCCTGGGGGACACTGGCCCGCTCTCCGCCCTCCAGGCCGAAAGCGGCCTCTGAAACAGACACCTCATCAGAGGAACTCATGTCGCCGGTTAGATCTGTCCGAGTTGTGGGCAGACGATCGCCCTTGTCACGGCAGGAGGGACCCACACACGCTCCCCTCAGGAGTAGCCGGGTCTAAGGACGCGCGGTTGCCTCAGGCGCTGCACGAGATGGCCTCAAACAACGCGTGGCTTCCGTGACCCTGGATGCCCTCACCACGGCCTTGTCATTGGTCCGCTTTCCCAGGCTCCACCAATCAGCGCGCCCATTGTTTGGTCAACTCTAGGGCCCCAACCAATAAGGATGAGGGCAGTTGGTTTGTCCCGAAGCCTGTGGTTTGGCTCGTTGGGATTCCGTTGTGTCACAGGGTCCTGGCCTCGCGCCCGCATCCTATCTCTTTCTCGCTGTCCCTCTGCCGGGCATCTGCTTTCACACTGAGAGCCACGTCTCTGAGCCTCAGTTTCCCATCTGTAAAGAGGGCTAAGTAACTGCACCCAGCTGAGGGCCTCGTGAGGGCGAATGATGGCTGGGAGGCGCCCGTCGCAGGGAGGATTTGCAAGGCTCTATTCCGCAAGGCTTGCCACCCGCTAGGAAGGTGGGCAAGGAAGCCCACAGTCAGTAATCAGAGGATTCACGGTTTTCTTTTCTACATGTGTGAATCACATGAAAAACACCCTTGCTGTTTTGATGGGGCCAGCGCTGAATCTGTATATCGCTTTGGGTAGTGTGGACATTTTAATAATCTTCCAATCCTTGAATGACCACCGGGTATCTTTCCATTTACTCGTGTCTTTTCTCTCATCAGTGTTTGATAGTTTTGGTGTGCAGAGCTTTCACTCCCTTGGATAAATTTATTCCTAAGTGGTTTTTTTTTTTGCCATGCTATGGCGAACGTTAATAGTTTGTTGTTACTGTGTAGAAGTGCAAGTGATTTTTGTATGTTGCTTTTCTATCCTGCAACTTTACTGAATGTCTTTATTAGTTGTAACAGCTTTTTGGTGCATTGTTTTGTGTTTTCTATATGTGAGATCATGTCATCTGGAAGCAGAGGTCATTGAACTTCTTACTTTCTGATTTGGCTACTATCCACTTCTTTTTCTTACAATAGGTAATCAAATGGGCGGGTGGCTGTGTGCCCAAGATACTTTCTTGGTGTGGCAGTTTGGCAGGCCAGAGCTTTCCCACCTCTCCCCAGCCCCCACTCCCTCACTGTGAGTTTATTCAGGGAAGCAGGAATCCCCATGGTCAACGACCCCCCCAAAAGGTGCTCACCATCAGTGATCCTGAAGGTGCAATTATACAACATTTAGTATGTGCCTGGCTCTCTTCTAAGCGCTATAGATAAATATTAACTCATCCTCATGACAGTGCTAGATCAAAGTACCTACTATTACCACCTTCATACAGGCAAGGAAACAGGCACAGAGAGGTTCAGCGACTTGCTCAAGGTCATTTGGTGTCATCGGCAGGAAGGAAACCAAGCAGTCAGAATCCACAGTCCCTGCTTGAGCCGAGACTCTTAAAACTGCAAAACAGCCACTACCAGAATCACCTGGCAGACCTGCCGGGTACATCCTCTGGAGTAACGCTGGTAGGTGTAGTGGACAAGGACACATGCACACGGATGTCGGTGAAGGGAAAATCGGGTACTGCTCTAAATCCCATCAGTGAGGGGGTGGACGGATGCAACGTGGCCTATGCATCCAGTAGGTTAAAACTCAGCAGTCCAAAGGAGCACACGAGGCCGTGTTAACAGACTTCAAAAAACTCTCATGACCGCATGCAGCAAGTTGCAGAACAATGCATAGGTTTGCATGGGCATTCGTAAACGGAAAAACCCAAACCAATCCTGTGTGTCATTTGGGAATGCATACAGGTATACAAAAAAATACGTTTTGTTTTGTTTTGTTTTGTTTTTAAGCCTGGAAAGGACACACGACAAAGGCCTCACGGTGGTGGTGGTAGCATGCCAATTTTCTGTCACATTGCCTCTGGAGCTACGGGTCCCCAGCTTCCCTGAGCTGAGCAGTCCCAATACGTGGGGAGTGGTCCCTTCCTTGGTTTCTCTGAGGCCCTGGAGTGTTAGAATTTCCTTTGCTTGCCACCCAGCCCGACTCCAGCCACCTCTCGTACCTTTCCTTCAGACTCATTCCTTTCACACCTTCCTTCCTCGCTTTCCCGCTCATGTTCCGTGTCTTTCCCGGTACCTCTGCCTTGTACACCCTCCTGTGACTGGTCTCCAGGCGAGGCCTGGGGTGTCTGAACCCTTGCCCGCGGG
>VSMD01084190.1:0-13791 GCA_008750895.1 Mirza zaza
TTTTTTTGAGACAGAGTCTCACTTTATTGCCCAGGCTAGAGTGAGTGCCGTGGCGTCAGCCTAGCTCACAGCAACCTCAAACTCCTGGGCTCAAGCAATCCTGCTGCCTCAGCCTCCCAAGTAGCTGGGACTACAGGCATGTGCCACCATGCCCGGCTAATTTTTTTTCTATATATATTAGTTGGCCAATTAATTTCTTTCTATTTATAGTAGAGATGGGGTCTCGCTTTTGCTCAGGCTGGTTTCGAACTCCTGAGCTCAAACAATCCGCCCACCTCGGCCTCCCAGAGAGCTAGGATTACAGGCTTGAGCCACCGCGCCCGGCCATCTATTCTTAATTTTTAAAAATTCTTGGTCTGATGATTTCAATATTCCCGCCATATCTGACTCTTTTTGATAGTTGTTCAATGTCTTCAAACTGTGTTTTTTGCCTTTTGGTATGCCCTGCATTTTTTTGTTAAAGAATGGGCATGATACATTAGCTAGGAGGAACTGCAGTAAATATGTTTTTGGGTAATGCAGTAGCAAAGTCTAGAGGGAGGGAAAGCATCATGTAGTCCTATGATTAGGTCTTAGACTTTTGGTGAGCCTACACCCATGGACTACGAACTTCATCAGTGCTTTTCGGTTTTTTTCCCCTCTCTTATGTGTGATGGGCTGGCTAGAAGGGGCTGAAAGTATTTCCCTTCCTCTGGGTAGGTTAGACTCTGATAAAACCCCAGAATGTTAGGCTCTGAGAAAATAGTTTCTCTGAGGGAAAGACTGCTTAAGAAGAATGGAATTCACTGATATATATCAAAATGGTTTCTTTTTCCCTACCCCTTGCCAGAAGAATTTTTTTTCTCTGATATTCACATTTTAAGGAGTTGATAGGGCTCCTGGAGATAAAATTCATAAATTTTACGTGACTCGGTCCCCACAGCATTTTAAACTCTCAATATTTGTTCACACTGAGCCTCTGGAAATGTGTCATGCAGCTCAGATTCTCTTGCTCTGGTGCTAGTTCCCTCAAGGTTTCTACTCAGTGATTTCTGCTCCAGTAAATTGTGATTCTGTGTGTCTGCCCATCTGCCTTTCCATTTCTGGGGCAGATGGTTTGCCGTGTACCTTACTTCTCTAATGATTCTAAGAACTGTTGATTTTTTAGTTTGTTCAGCTTTTCTACTTGTTAGGATGGAGTGGTGACTACTAAGCTACTTCCATGCTGGCTCAGAAATCAGAAGTTAAACCTTGTTTTTGTTGTTGATGAATATATCTCAAAATTTATATCTTTCCCTGGCTATTTGAATGAAGATTATCATGAGAGAGAATAGAGGGGTAGGGTTGCCATCACAGCCTATATATCTGTTTACTGCTTTAAGATGTGGACTATGTGTCATTGTTTGTCACTACTAACTTTTAGTTGGGGTTGGCTATGGAAAGAGGCACCTTACATCATTATTAACTTCAATTTTATCTTGGACAACTTAAATTTAAAGGTATTAGCAGATAGCAGATTGACAGTGCCTGTCTTCAGAGAATACCAGTGCATTTTTCTCATTCATCATTTAATTATGAAGCAGCTGGGTAACTTTGTTCTAGTCACAGCTGGGCATCTGAAGTAACCTGTCTCCTATTATATTTCAGGATATGGTGTTCGGTGGAATAATCTCTTTTCACCAGTGAGCCCAGATGATAACTTAACTTTTGCCCATATTATGGGAATGTTTTTAATTGATGCTTTCTTGTATGGCCTTGTGGCCTGGTATGTAGATTCTGTCTTTCCAGGAAAGTATGGTGTACCCAAGCCATGGTATTTCTTCTTGCAGGTGAGTTCTAATGCTTCCATCATTGGGGCAAACCCCAGCCCTTATGTACTTAGTTTGTAGAAAAGAGAACACCATTACCTTTAACACCTTCCCCATGGTGCCTCACCATTATTGTACTAACACAGGTTTTGTTTTTTTCCTTCTCAACTAAACCCATTATAGTTAACATTGTAACATGTATAATAGAATCAAATGGTTTTCTGCAAAAGAAGTCCCATTTGGATGAATATGTGGTGGGGTCCTCAGATCCTAGTGAGTAGAGATAAATTTTCCCATATCTGGCCTAAAACTATCAGCTTTCTTTCCACAATTAGTCTTGGTTGCTCAGAATTAAAACCATATCAAAGTGGGGAGTTGTTGGTATCTTAGCCTCCATTTTCAGTCCTCTTCCTTAGCTTTCTGTAGTTCAAAGCAGTGGCCCCCAAACTTTTTGGTCTTGAAACTCCTTCGTACTCTTAAGAATTATTGTACTCTTAAGAATTACTCTTAAGAAAAGAATTATTGAGCACCCAAAAGAGCTTTGGTTAATGTAAGTTATATGTATCCATATTTATCATATTAGTAATTAAAACTGATGAAATTTTAAATATTTATCAATTTATTTTAAAATATCACCAATAAACCCAATACATATTGAAGTACATAACATTTTTTTGTGAAAATAACTATTATTTGAAAACAAAAACATGAAAATAGCATGTTTTACATTTTTGTAAATATTTTTCATACCTGTTTAATAGAAGATGACTGTATTCTCATATCTGATTCTACACTCAGTATGTTGCGTTATTTTGTTCTTGTTAAAATGTATGAAGAAAATATGGCCTCACATGGATAATATAGTTGAAATAAGGAGTATTTAGAAAGCCTTTTCAATAAATGTGGATGTTCTTCTTTGACACATCACCAAAACTCAACTAATGTTAGTTTACTAACAGTTAGCTGAAGTTTAGAATCTGAAAACATATTAGTGAACATTTCTCACTCTGTTAGAATAATCTCCACGTGTATCTTGGAAGCTGAATAGATTTTTAAGTATGCATAATTTTGCAACATAACATGTTAGTCATTTGGAAAATATTGGTTTATTGAGTTATGTATACCTTGCAAGTGATAACACATTTTATTATACAGTATCAAAACATCACTTATTAATATCAATGTGATGTCATTACAATGGTTTTTAAGAATTGGAACTCTGTCACACTCACGAAAGTAGATACAAATTTTTCAAAATTCTAATTT
The DNA here is from genome assembly GCA_008750895.1 of Mirza zaza. Classification (NCBI taxonomy): domain Eukaryota; kingdom Metazoa; phylum Chordata; class Mammalia; order Primates; family Cheirogaleidae; genus Mirza; species Mirza zaza. Next base: position 3,054 of record VSMD01084190.1, read on the forward strand.
TCACTTGAAAGCTTGATGTTATTGGCAATCGATTCTGTCAGCTGTTTTCCTTGAAATGACAGCATGAGACTTTATTAATTTTCAGGAAAATGTGTGCTAGATATCCAAGTCTGAGTAACCATAATTTTTATGTCTGTCATTCTTTTGGGCACACAACAGTATTCCATGAGAAAAGTGGCTATTTAACAATTTGGCTCAAGCAATGACAAAAGTAATTTTCCTCTTGGTTTCCATTATCTTTCCAAGTGCTGCAGAAGTGCTTTATGTGTGCTTCTCATTTCATCACATGGAATTTTTTTTTTAAAAAAACAATACTTGTATTCAAGGACTAAAACCTAATAAATTACTTTTACTTCTTCATCAAAGATATTATTAGGTGAAACAGGCTTTTTTTTTTTCCCCTGTAAGTATCTTGTGGTAAGAAGATGATGACTACTTTATATAGTTTTATTCTACTCTTTTGATTTGTATCAAGGCACTAGCAGTTTTATGTACCATTGCTTTTATACCATCAATGAAAATGTCAATACAGTAAAAAATGGCAAACAATATATTTTTAAAAATATTTTTATGAAAATAATTTTGACCTCACAGACCCATTGAAAGGATCTTGGCATCTCCAGGGTGCTGCTGACCACACATCCACATAAAGAAACCTGAGTCAGAGTAATACCATGCTTTACACCATGCCATTTTGAGGTGATTCTATTTTGCCTCTCTTCTTAGACCATGACATTTTAAATAGTATGTTTGTTCTGTGGTTATTCTGTAGGAATTCATATTTTAGGCAACTTGCTTCCACATTTAGATGCAGGTTATTTGCTGTCACTTATCTTTACAACCAGAGTGAAACAAGCTAAAGAGTTCTCAGGTTAAGAGCGTTTTGTTTTTCAGAGACATCATGATTATGTTTTTGTTCTTTTAGGAATCCTACTGGTGTGGGGAACCAAATAAAAAGGAAGAATCTTGTCCATCTGATATGTTGGAAAATGATTTCTTTGAAGCTGAACCTCTCGGTTTGGTGGCTGGTATTAGAATCCAGCGTTTGAACAAGGTATTGTTTTACAGGTCTCTGTTCCTTGATAAGACTAAAAGTTAATTTACAATATATATTAAATGTTTGTCACTGACCATAACCATACCTTTATGTTAATTAAAGTTTGTAGTCAGTATGTTTACCTTGTTTGACAAGATAAAAATGAAATATATGCAAATAAAACACAAATCAATGTGTTTTCTCTCTCCTTTCTCCAAAACCAAATTTCGATTGGATAGATCTTAGTGTTTTATATAATACTACCAGTATAAGAGGTATAGTTGGAACTGCGACGATTAGATATGTAATTATTAATTTCTAGTCATAGCTGTGGTTTTATTTGTTCTACAAGCTAGGCATTGTGCTATTGGACTGAACTATCCTTTGTTCAAGTATTTGGTGAGAAGATATTCTTAGATATTTCATTTTATCTGGATCAGTTGCATGCATGTATTATTCAGGTAACCCATATATCTGCTGGTATCCTCTTACCATATAAGGAGCTATTTAAGCATACCTAGAACCTTTAATCTCACAACTCAGGGAAATTAAAATACCTTTTCAAAATCACTACAAATTATCTGTATGTGTCAAGGAAGAAAAGTCCCTTATGTTCTTGTGGTTTTCTCTACCTCCAACATACTGCATGTATATTCTGGTGTGATCACATCAACCAAGACGTAAAACTTAGCCTTTTCACTGGTTTTCCTCCGGAAATCCATTCACATGGACAATTTTCTGAATATTTTTAAGGTTTAATACAGATTTGGGCTTGATGGGGTTATATTAAGGAACACATGAGCTATGGCCATTTCCCTTTCTTTTTTTTTTTTTTTTTTTTTTTTTTGAGACAGAGTTTCACTTTGTTGCCCAGGCTAGAGTGAGTGCCGTGGCATCAGCCTAGCTCACAGCAACCTCAATCTCCTGGGCTTAAGCAATCCTGCTGCCTCAGCCTCCCAAGTATCTGGGACTACAGGTATGTGCCACCATGCCTGGCTAATTTTTTCTATATATATATTAGTTGGCCAATTAATTTCTTTCTATTTATAGGAGAGACGGGGTCTCGCTCTTGCTCAGGCTGGTTTTGAACTCCTGACCTTGAGCAATCCGCCCACCTCGGCCTCCCAGAGTGCTAGGATTACAGGCGTGAGCCACCACCGGCCCATTTCCCTTTCTTTACTCACCTATGTGTCCTCTTATCTCTCTGATGTTTAGAATTTATTTCCAAGATCACCCTGAGATTTTCCTCTAATGTTTAGAGTGTTTGTCTCTCCCCAGATCTTTCCCCCAGACTTGCTTGTCAAGACTCATGAGTGCTCAGAAGAACCAAGGACCTTCCATGTACTAGTTTTTATTTATTCATTCAAGAAATTCAACAATTAGTTTCTGAAAAGCTATCATTTTCCAGAAACTGATTCATACTTGGTATATAGTTGTGAACAAAGCAGATAAAATTCTTATTTCAAAGGGTATGTGTGCAAACATAAGGTAGGGTTACTTCTTCTAAATAGGATGGAGAAGATCATGGCAGCCCAGCAGTAACAATGAAAAACACTAGAAGATGATGGATGAATTATATTTATCAGACTGCTGTAGAAACAATGAGGACTGTGTTCTTTTCTCTTTTTTAATTTCAAAATATTAAGGGGTACAAATGTTTTTGTTACATGGATGAATTGTATTATATAATGATGAAGTTGGGGCTTTTAGTGTGCTTATCACTAAAGTAGGGTACATTGTACCCAATAGGTACATTTTTATCTCTTACTCCCTGACACCCTCTCCCTTCTTAGTTTCCAGTATTCTTTACACTGCTGTATGACCATGTATACCCATAATTTAGCTCCCACTTATTAGTGACAACATGTGGTGTTTTTTTCCATTCCTGAAATACTACACTTAGGATAGTCATCTCCAATTCCATCCAAGTTGCTGCAAAAGACAGTCTTTCATTCCTTTTTATGGCTGAGTAGTATTCCATGGTATATACATACCACATTTTGTTAATCCAGTCATGAATTGATGGGCGCTTAGATTGATGCCATATCTTCGCAATCGTGAATTGTGCTGTGATAAACATTTAGGTGCAGTTGTCTTTTTGATATAATCAGGGAGCCAGGGCTCTCCCCTTGCCTGGGACCTACTGAGGCAGTCACTGCCAGGCTTCTCCCATGGCACCTGTGGTGCCTGTTCTCCTTGCCTCCTCCCTGAGGGAGAGGGGTGCTTGGCTCCCAGTAACAGGCATGCAAGAATATTTGCTCTCCCTGCTCCCTCCCCAGCCTAGCTGGAGCAATGCAGAGGTGGCTGCAGCAAAGCCAAGCCCTGTGCAGACCAGATACTCTGTACCTGAGAGCTCAGAATGGTGTCAGCTGCAGTAGTCACCGGGTTCCTGTTGTGCCCACTCTCTGCTGCAATGTCACAAGCATCTCTCTGATAAGTTCAAAGGTCGGCAGCAGTGTTGGGGTTCCCCTCATAGCTTGAGCCACAGTGTGTGGGGAGCATTTAGTCCTGGGTTTCTCTCCTCCTTTCCTTCCCCACATGTGGATGCTTCCCCAAGTACTTTCCAATCTTGCCAAGTGGATCACCCTGTCACCTTCTCCTTCACTCTGATTTTCCCCCATCGCTTCTCCAATGTGTCACAGTGCTCTCTCCAAGAAGGCCCATCCATAGCTGGACCTATAACTTCTCCCTTGAGAGTAGCACACATGGGAAGCTACCATCTTGTCTCACTCTCCCTGACTGTGTTTTTATCACTTCCATAAGCATGTTGCATTTTGGTTAGTAGCTTGAAAAATAAATGACTTCAGAGTGTCTTCTTTGGCTATCTTATATAAAGGAGCATTCTTGATTGATGTTTCATACAGTGTCTAATCATTTATATTATATGCTTTTGTTTTGTGTTGGTTTCTTCTACTAGCATTTTTCTTTCATGACAGTAGGAGCCATGTCTCTCTTGTTTGTAATGTATTCACTGTACCTTACACAGTGTGTGTATACCAAATAGTGGGCACTCAGTAATTATTTTTGAATGAATGAATTGATTAGTTGTGCTCATTAACTGATTATGAGATAGAGGGAGATATCTAAGGTAAGTCCCAAGTTTCTAGCTTGTACATCTAGGTAATAAATGGTGCAGCTCATGGAAATAAAGAATATGTAAGAGGAATACATTTTTAGGTGTGATAATGAGTGAAGTTTGAAGTGCCTGTAGGACAACCAAGTACAGTGAGTTTCCAGAAGATAATTCTGCAACGTAGAGAAAGACGTTGACTGGAGCATTCTTGTGGCATTATCACCTTCAAGACAGTAATTGGGACAAAGGGGGACTAGATAAGATTGTTCAGGGGGACTTTGTAGACCTACTTTGCAGGTTCACCCATATATTGCTTCTAAGTATTATTTATTTTTTACGATTATACCTACTTTATAGTTTGATTTCCCACCCTCTTGAGATTAATGATCTTTTTTCTTCTCTAGATAATTAATATGAGTGCTTGTCCTTTATAAGTAATAGAAATGAAGTTAGTATTTTTTTCTTTTTACAGGAATTTATATCATATAATACTACCATAAGAGCAATAAAAGATTTATCTTTGAATTTATATGAGGGACAAATCACTATACTTCTGGGACCTAATGGAGCAGGAAAGACGACAACCTTATCCATTCTCACAGGTATGTATTCAGGGTCACTGTGAATGGAGACACTGTTGACTAAGCTATAAGGCTTCTGTGTACACTCTTAAAATTTTTTAATTGACACATGTAATTATACATATTTATGGGGTACAATGTGATGTTTTGATACATGTATACATTGTATAATTATCAAATCAGGGTAATTAACATATCCATCACCTAAAACATTTATCATTTCTTTGTGGTGGGAACATACAAAATCCTCTCTTCAGCTATCTTGTCATATAATACCTTTTGTTGAATGTAGTCACCCTACTGCTATCTACCGATCTAGATAGCTGCTGATAATCTAATGGGTATTTTCTTACATATAACTTGACATTTTTCTTTTCTGCTTTTAAAATTCTTTATTTTTGATTTTTTACAGTTTGATTATAACATGTCTCAGAAAAGACCTTTTTAGATTGAATCTATTTGGGAGCTCATGAGCCTCCTGAATCTGGATGTACATATTTCTCCCAAGACTTGGGAAGTTTTCAGCTATTATTTCATTAAATATGTTTTTTGTGCCTTTCCCCATCTTTCTCCTTTTCACACTTCTGGAATACAAAAATTTATTCACTAACTATTGTCCCATAAGGCCTGCAGGGCTTCTTCATTTCATTCTTTTTTAGTCTTATTTCTTTTTCATCCTCTGGCTGGGTTATTGGAAAATACTTACCTTAGAAAATTTTTAGAAATTTAGTTTAGAAATTCTCTCTTCCAGTTGATCTAGTTTGTTGTTGAAGTTCTCAATTGTATTTTTTATTTCATTCATTGAATTTTTCAGTCCTAAGATTTCTTTTTTGTTCTTTTTTATGATGTCTATCTCTTTATTGAATTTATCATTCAGATCATGAATTATTTTGATGATTTTGTTAAATTGTTTGTATTCTCCAGTATATCTCTGAGTTTCCTTATGATCATTATTTTGAATGATCTTAGGGCATTTTGTATTTTTTCTTTTTAGGGGAGACATTTTATATATTTTCTTTTCTTTGGGGTCTATTACTGGGGAATTATTATCTTCCTTTGCAGGTGTTATGTTTCTATACTTTTTCACGTTTCTTTTGTCCTTACATTGATATATGTGCATCTTGTGGAACAGTCACTTTTTTCAATTTTATGGAGTAGTTTTTGTAGGAAAAGACTTTTTTTCTTGTAGATGGGTCTTATTGTGTCAATTGGGTATAGTGCATTGTCTTTGGTTCTGGGTGGATGCAGTAGTGTTGTCTCTGTGCAGTTTCTTCAGCTATAATCTATGTCAGTGGTGTCTGCAAGTGCATCAGTGTTCTAGGCTGTAGGAGTTTGTGGTAGCAGTAGCTTGATTTTGCTGGAGGTGAGACCATCTGGCTGGTTGTCAGGTGGGCACACAGAGGCGCTGCAGATCAGCTGACTTTGCAGTGGACTTGGAAGGGTGTGGGGCCTCTGCCAGGCTGATTGTTGGGACAGGCTAGGCACACATGAGCACAGAAGTTTATCTGGCTCTGGAGCGTGCTTGCTATGAAGGACTGCTTGTTCCATGGGGAGTAGGGGACTGTGTGGGCTTGGACACTGTGATCATGGCCATTCCACTGGGCATAATCTCTGAGTAGCCAGCGTTGTGATGCTGTAGCCACCTGTGTGAGCATGGTGGAATGAAAGTGTTGCCTTGGGAATGGAGAGAAATCATGGCTATTGGCCAGTAAAGGACACACTCTAGTAGTGGGTACAGTTTCAAGGTGGTGTTGTGCTGTAGCAGCCTGGATCATAGAAGGTGAGGTGTGCACAACATGGGCTTCTACTCTAGAGCAATGCATCTGCGTGAACTCTAGGCAGCTCTACAAACTGAGTTTAGGGCCTGTGAGGACTGTAACACTCCTCTGTAATAAGGACTGTAGATGTGTGTGGTGGCAGTAGGAACTGCTTGGGGGCCTCAAACTTACCTTTTCACTGCAAGGAGAAGTCTTTCCTGCCTCAGAGCCGATCCCCTCTGCTGGGTGGCAGAGGCAGCATGTTTCACTTACCTCTTGATGCTTCCATCCAGGGTTTCTGTGATCCTCGGAGCTTTCATTACTTTCTTGTGCTACAATGTACTGTTTTAGTCATTCTATTTAGAATGCAGTTGTTTATTCATCGTTCTGGTTCTTTGTTGTGGGGACAAGGACCAAGCACCTCTACTCATCCATCTTGCTTATGTCACTTCTGTGTACACTCTCGATGTTGACATTATTGTCATTTAAGGGATGCATACAGTGATTAATTTATCTGCTCTCTTTTTAAAGTACAAAATACTTAATATAAAATTTTAAAATTAGTACTTATATTTTTATCTTAGTACATCAAAATTCTTACTTCATAGTGCACCATCCCCATTGATCAACATTTGGTGCCTCTTCTTTTTTTATTTTTATTTATTCCCTCATTTATTTATTTTTTCTTCTTATCTCACTTTCACATCTATTCCCCTCTCCCCTTAATAGAAAACCATTATAATTTGGTTGATGTGCACTGTTCTCATTGTGAAAAGTATATTCTTATGAATGTATGTTTATATTTGTTAAGAAAGTTTCAAACGTATAGCTAAGTTGAAAGAATTTTTCTGTGAACACCTTTGTGCCCACCACCTAGATTCTACCATTTTTTCCCTTTATTTATTTTTTTTTAGAGACAAGATCTCACTCTGTCACCCAGGCTGGAGTGCAGTGGTGTGATCATAGCTCACTGTAGCATCAAACTCCTAGGCTCAAGCGATCTTCCTACCTCAGCCTCCCAAGTAGCTGGGACTACAGGTGCACACCAGCGTGCTCAGATAATTTTTCTTATTTTTTGGATAGAGTCTCACTGTGTTGCCCAGGCTGGTCTTGAACTCCTTCCTTAGCCTTCCAAGGTGCTGAGATTATAAGCAAAAGCCACTATGCCTGGCCAATGCTACCATTTTAATATTTTACTATCCTTAATTGTCATATCTATCAATCTATTGTTAGATATTTCAAAGGTAATTTTAGATATTATTATGCTTTCTTCTAAATAAGTTAGCATGCATATTATTAATTAGATTTTTTAAGTATAAAATTTTATTATAATTAAATGCTTAAATTTTAAGTGTTCATTTGCTGAATTTTGACATATGTATGAATCTGTGTAATTCAATCACCTGTTAAGATTGAGAACTTCAGTATAATCCCAGAAAATTTTCGAGCTACTCCTGTGATTCACTTGTAATTCATTGCAACTAACACCTTTCCATTAGAAACCTCTATTTGTTGTCTGAGAACACACATTATTCAGTTTCTTATGTGCATGTTCTCATGCCCTTCCCATCACTGGGAATTCCTAAACTGCCTTTTGAAATACTGCATTCATCTATGAAGACACAGCCCAAAAGCACACTCCTGTTCCTCTCAGTGAGAATTAATCACTCTTACCTCTATTTGGTAATTGATATGTTCCATGTGACTAAATAGATCCTCACAAATAGTAAGTGCTCAGTAAATACATGTGGATTGAAATACATGTTAATTGTTCATGCACTACACTTGTTGAGTCATCTGTTCCCATCATTAGATTTAAATTGTTGGACACAAGGGTCATACCTTGTTAATTTTTCTGAATTTTTTTTATTGAAGTAAGATTCACATAACAAAAATAATCATTCTAACAATTTCAAAATGTCCAATTAAGTGGCTCTGGCATGTTCAGAGCGCTGTGCCATTATTACCTACTATCTAGTTCCAGAATATTTTTATTATCTCAGAGAGAAACCTGCGCTCTTTAGCTGTTACCCTCCAGTTTTCTTTCCTTGTAGATACTGGTCACCACTAATCTGATTCCAGGCTTTATGTGTTCAACTAATCTAGATATTTCATATAAATAAAATCATGCTGTATGTGATCTTTTGTGTCTACCTTCTTTCACTTAGCATCACTTTTTCAAGTTTCATTGATGTTATAGCATATATCAGTACTTAATTCCTTTTTATGGTTGATTAACATTCTGTTATATGTATATGCCACATTTTGTGTATTGATGGACATTTGGTTTGCTTCACCTTTGGCCATTGTGTTTCTATGATCGTTTGTATACAAGTTTTGTTTGGACACCTGTTATTAATTCTTTGGGGTATATACCTAGTAGTGTAATGGCTGGGTCATATGATAATTTTGTGTTTAATAGTTAAAGAACTTCCAAACTATTTTTTCACAGTGAATGCACCATTTTACAATCCCATTAGCAATGTACAAGTACTCCAATTTCTTCATGCCCTCAATAACACTTCTTGTTTTATTTTTTAAAAAATTCTAGCCATCCTAGTAGTTAGAAGTGGTATGTCATTGTGGTCTTTGATATTAAAATTATTTCATGATATATTAACCTTTTTATAATTAATGATTTAAGCATCTTTACAGTGCTTATTGGCCATTTATAAATATTTTAATAGAATTGTCTATTCAAGTTCTGCATCCTTTTTTTTGGTGTCTTCTTTTTTATTTTTTAATAGCACCAGGAAAACCTAGTCATAATGTAAAAAATGAGATAATATGGATAAATATAAGTAGAAAATAAAAATCACATGTTAATGCATTACCTTCAATAATGATCAACATTTGCTGTTGCTGTTAAAAAATTAACACCTTTTGCAACAATTTGAATGGAATGAGAGACCATTCTCCTAAGTGATGTATCTAAAGAATGGACAAACACCACATATACTTGCTATCAAGTTGGAACTAATTGATGAGCACACATGTGCACAGAGGGAAGTAAAAGTCATTAGAAATCAAGCAGAGAGGAGCGGGCAGGAGGGGATGGGTGAAAACCTACCTAACAGGTACAGTGAACACTATTTAGGTGATGTACACACTTATAGCCATGACTCAAGCATTACAAAAGTAATCCATGAAACCAAAGCCATTTGTACCCCCTCAATATTTGAAATATGAAAAAAAAATTTTATGTTGAGGAAGTTTCCTTATATTCCAGGTATGATTGTGAAAGTATTTTTATAATGAAAGTGTATTTTTATCATGAAAGTGTGTTGAATTTTGTCAAATGATTTTTATACATCAATTGAGATGACAAAGTGGGGTTTATTCCTTTGTTGTACTATTGTGATATATCATATTGATTTTATTTAATATGTTCAACCACACTCACATCCTGGGATAAATCCCACTTGGTCATGATGCATGACCATTTTAATATTCTGCTGAATTCAGGTTGCCACTTTTAATTTTTGAAGATTTTTGTATATGTATTCATAAAAGATATTGATTTTTTTTATTTCAGCATATTATGGGGGTACAAACATTAAGGTTATGTACATTGCCCTTGTCTCCCCTCCCCCCTCGAGTCAGAGCTTCAAGCGTGTCCATCCCCCAGACAGTGTGCATCACACTCACTATGTATGCATATACCCAACCCCTCCTCCCCCCTCCCCCTGCCCCACACCCAACAAATGTTTGTTTTTCTTTTTTTCTTCACATTTTGGTTACATTTTATATCTTTGCCTCTCCCTAGCAAGGGTTAGAGGTATGCCCTTCCCTCCACAATGCTCACCACATCCCTCAGATGTGGGACTACCCCTCCAACCCCCGAATCCCTGGTGAACACCACCACCCTTTGAGCACCATAGTGTTAATCAGTCAGTACCAATTTGATGGCAAACTTATGTGGAGCCCATTAGTCTGATTTTGTGTCACCTCCCTTTGATAATGGGCTTAAGCTCAATCCAGGATAATATAAGCAGTGCTAGCTTGCTGTCAATTAATTCCATTGTAAACATATACCAAATTTTTTTTTTTTTTTTTTGATACAGAGTCTCGCTTTGTTGCCCAGGCTAGAGTGAGTGCCATGGCGTCAGCCTAGCTCACAGCAACCTCAATCTCCTGGGCTCAAGCAATCCTGCTGCCTCAGCCTCCCAAGTAGCTGGGACTACAGGCATGCGCCACCATGCCCGGCTAATTTTTTCTATATATATTAGTTGGCCAATTAATTTCTTTCTATTTATAGTAGAGACGGGGTCTCGCTCTTGCTCAGGCTGGT
>VSMD01084191.1:0-54114 GCA_008750895.1 Mirza zaza
CTCAGGAAAAGAGAGCCAGGAAGAAAAGTTTTCCAGTCCAGGGAGTCAGGAATTCATGCTCACTCAAAAAAGAGAGTGTAGAGGAAAAATAATTCCCATAGGTTATTTTTTGTTCAAACAGACCCCTGTGACAAAAGAAGATTAACACAAGGAAAACAAATTTATTAATGTGTGTATTTCCTTTACATAAAGGAGACACCCAGATAATGAGTAGTTATCAAAAAGGTGGCTTTGAATTCGGATTATACAGTATCTTCAAAAGAGAACAGTAAATTTTTAAAGAAGTGAAAAGACAAATGACTGAGTTTCTAGGGATGGCAACTTGTGGAAAGGCAAAGAAATGCCAGATAAAGTTTAGTTAGTAAAGCAGGTTAATATAAGCTCATCTGGTATCATCTCCAGGCTGCTAAATTCAAACATCATCTTCAGACACTGGAAGAAGTAGGGATGGGAATAGGATACCTTTTTTCTTTGTAATTCCATGTCTTGCATTTAGGAAAGTAGAGGAAGGGCAGAAAAGTTTCCAGCATCGGGATTTTCTTAATTTTCTTTAACTCAACAATCCTTCATATTTTGGAGTGGCATATTCTGACCTCTCACAAGAGCTAGGAAGAAGAAACTTTCAGCGGAATGAGTCAGGGAATAATCCCCACTCTACAAAGAGCAGGAAAAAAACTTTACATCCCAGGAGGTACCTTTCAAAAGAAGCCCAAGAATCTAACACAGTTTTGAAGTGTAATCCAAATCTTAAGAATCTAAACCTGTCTTTACCAGTTACAACTGACATTTGTCCAAAATAATGTTTCAGGAGTCTTACTTACCAATGGATCCCTGACCAATTGGTTGGGAGTGAAGATCAGGGCTTCAAAGGTGCACATTTAAGGTCTTGAGTGAGAGGTCAGAGGGACCAATGATGCATCTGTTCCTACCCAATTCTCAGCATCACAACTATTACTATGAAAGAAAAAAATTATGCAATGATATTTGTTAAATCATGATAAGGAAGATATTATTCAGAACCATTGTGATATAGGACCAATGCAATGTGATTTTGCAGTGAAGGACAGAAATTTCTATCAGCTCTGATTATAGCATGGGAAAATCATAATTTATAGCCAAGGAGCAGAGTGGGGATCAGTGGATGAAAAATTACTAAGAAGAAATTTCAGGGATAAGGGGAATTCTGGCTTAACTGACCTAACAAGATTCTTGTTTAAGGCCGGGTGCAGTGTGGCTCATGCCTGTAATCCTAGCACTCTGGGAGGCTGAGGCGGGTGGATCGCTCAAGGTCAGGAGTTCAAAACCAGCCTGAGCAAGAGCAAGACCCTGTCTCTACTAAAAATAGAAAGAAATTAATTGGTCAACTAAAAATATATAGAAAAAATTAGTCGGGCATGGTGGCACATGCCTGTAGTCCCAGCTACTCAGGAGGCTGAGGCAGAAGGATTGTTTAAGCCCAGTAGTTTGAGGTTGCTGTGAGCTAGGCTGACAACATGGCACTCTAGCCTATGGGCAACAGAGTGAGACTCTGTCTCAAAAAAAAAAAAAAAAGATTCTTATTGAAGACAGGCCAGGGTGATCAGACTTTGTCCATCAGATGTGGAGAGTAATCAGTTATCAAGGGGTGTTCTGACTCAGGGTTCTTTCTTAAAATGGGATTGTATAATAGAGTTCATAGTTGGGCCTAGGAGAAGGCTCAGGAGCCTGAATATATTTCGATGAGGCATAGAATCTTTTTCACTTCTCCTTAAATGCATTATGCTCCCTTTCTTCCATTGGAGTTAGGTCTTCCACCACATTATTATCAAATCAACCTGTTTCCTCAGTGTTAGTTTCATTATATGGTTTCATTCCTTCTGGTTTCATTATATATTTCAAAAAATATAACAGAAACATTTATTTGTTGCATTATATAATGTGAGCAAGTCAATATTCCAAACAGCTCCTCAAATTATGGATTTTTTATTTTCTTTTTGTTAATTATTTGTAATTTAACCTTTGAAATTTGTATATAATTATAGAATATTATTATAAACAATTCAGAAGTAGGCAGAATATAATTCAAAACCATAAAAAACTCCTTGTGACAAATTTAGGAATGAACTTCAACTAGTTCCATAGCCTTTTTTTTCCCTTGGATAATCAATGATATATTAAGATATCTGATTTTACATATATATACATAAACACATACACATTTTTTGTCCAAGTTGACTAACTTTTTAAAGGAAGAATGGGTGCTGTTACAAATTGAAAGAATTTAAAATATTAGATGAAACTCTACTCAGCATTCTGAGTCGTGCATTTACACCTTGAAATATCTGCATTTTGGTTTCTTTCCATACAAATCTATACTTAAATACTTTCGTGTTTATTTCTTTTTTTTTAATTTTTTTATTTTAGCGTATTATGGGGGAACACGTGTTAAGGTTACATATATTGCCAATGCCCCCTTCCCCCCTTGTGTTTATTTCTATATATGCTTCATTGTATATGTATATATGTATTATGTAGATCATGCAATGGTAACAGTATTAAATTAGGTGGCAGCAGCAGCAGCATTGTTTAGCATGTACCGGTAGTATGTGCCAAGTTTGAAATTTGATTGATTGATTGATTGATTGAGACATAGTCTCACTCTGTCATCCAGGCTATGGTTAGAGTGCTGTGGCTTCAGCCTAGCTCACAGCAATCTCAAACTCCTGGGCTCAAGTGATCCTCCTGCCTCAGGCTCCCAAGTAGCTGGGACTAGAGATATGCACCACCACACCTGGCTAATTTTTCTATTTTTAGTAGCGATGAAGTCTTGCTTTTGTTCAGGCTGGTCTCAAACTCCTGACCTTAAGCTACCCTCCCACCCCAGTCTCCTAGAATGCTTGGATTTCAGACATGAGCCACCATGCCAGGCCTGAAAATTTTAATTAAGAACCAGTTTTTTGAAGTACTATCTTGAATACAAAAAAAAAAAAAAAGTTTTTGAAGGTCATAAATTTCTGGAAAAGTATGAATATAACTAAAGAAAGTAAAATCTGTGATTTTGTTTTACCCCCCCCTCCCACCCTCATCAATTATTCAGTTCCTTCTGGATCAAATGCTTTTTAAAGGGGTGCATGTTTTATGGTATATGTGATTTTATGCTGTCTTAATTATTCAGAATTTCTATTCGTGGATATCATGAGGGGATGAATTTAGTAGTTCCGAAGCATTTTTTCTGGCTATCGTAGCCTGTTTTGAAAACCGAGATTACCACAGAAGGTTTCACTGAATGTCCCATGCCCGCCAATACTGCGCCTGTCCCGCTAGCCACCTGGGTCACCATTCCGTTCCCCGCCCATCTCTGGCAAAGCTGTCCCCAGGAAATACGCCATCATTCGGCGGCAGGCTCGCCAGCAGGGACCTCTAGAAGGGTGACTTTCTCGAAGGAATGCCAGTGGCCTGCAGGGGCTGAAAACGCCCTGGTCTGCGCTGTAGCGTGTGCCGAAGTTGTTGGCGCCACTCCTCCTCCGGATTTCAGTTTCCGTGGCCATGGAACACCTACATGTTTCATATCTGTTTTTTGTTTTGTTCTTTCGTTTTTATGTGTAAGATTTGGTTTTTTAAAAGACAAATTTTCATGTTTTTTTTTTTTTTTTGATAGAGTCTCACTCTGTCGCCCAGGCTATGGCTAGAGTGCCCTGGCGTCAGCCTAGCTCACAGCAATCTCAAACTCCTGGGCTCAAGTGATCTTCCTGCCTCAGCCTCCCGAGTGGCTGGGACTAGAGACATGCGCCACCTCACCTGCCTGATGTTTTTCTATTTTTGGTAAAGACAGGATCTCACTCTTACTCAGGCTGGTTTCAAACTCCTGCGCCCAAGGGATCCTCCCACCTCGGCCCCCCAGAGTGCTGGGATTACAGGCGTGAGCCACCTCTCCTGGTCCCTTCACGTACATTCTTTTTATTATTATTATTTTTATTTTAGTGTATTGTAGGGGTACAAGTGTTAAGGTTACGTATATTGCCCATTCCCCTTCTCCCTCCTAGAGACTGAGCCTCAAGCGTGACCATCCCCCAAACATTGCACGTCTCACTCATTGTGTTTGTATATACCCATCCCCTCCTCCCCCCTCCCACCTGCCCGACACCGGATAAATGTTATTCCCTTCATGTACATTCTTAACAGTGTACCCTATGTAGTACAGATTTTAAAAGATCCAACTTTCCCTATTTAACTTTTACTTTTTTCCTTTGGTTCTGGCTTTACAAATGTGAACAAAAGAGAGCTTTTGAGTTTATATAGAACAATATGAAAATAGTTGTGCATTAATTCTGTGGTTACAGAAACCATCTATGAACAAATTTATTGGGCTTACTTTAAAATTATTCTTTCTGTGTTGTCTTTAATATATTTTTCAAAACACTTTAAATGTTTTTCATTAAGTTTGATTGTAGAGTTTATTCCTTTTTTTAAATGAGACTTCTTTTATAAAAAGTGTATGTGTTTAGCTGGACACAGTGTGGCTCATGCCTGCAATACTAGCACTTTGGGAGATAAAGGCAGGAGGATCACTTGAAGCCAGGAGTTTGAGGTTGATGTGAGCTATGATGATGCCACTGCACTCTAGCCCTGGGGACAGAGCCAGAGTGAGAAACTGTCTCAAAAAGAAAAAAAAGTATATGGTATACATGTTTGTGTGTTTACACAATATATATTAAAAGTTTGCTGTTGATTCTATAAGTCTGTCACTTTTCCACCAAAATATCTCCAGTGACAGAGGCCAGAGACAGAGCTTTTCAGAGCAAATTTGCCACAGTGCCACATATTTTATTATAAAAGATCTCATGCATAACAAATCAGTATATACATGTTTATTTTGGGTTTGTATATGTGTGTATTGTTAAAGAAAAATTAAATGATACGTGTTAAAGCACAATAAGGGTGACCATGGTGATAGGTATAGAGACCACTTCAAAGGGAGAAAGGGCTCAACTCCAAATACAGCTGGGCAAATTGGAATTTATGGCAAGGAGCAAGGTGAGGGGTCTCTGAACAGAAAATTACCAAGAGAAAAGGTCAAGGGTAAGGAGGCTTCTTAATAAACCAGACTAACTGGATTCTTGCTGAAGAAAGGCTAGGGTGATAGAACATCACCTGGGATATGGTGGAGGATGAGGAACCTGATCAGATATCAAGGATGAGGAGTTCTTATTAAACTGACTTAGTGGGGCTCTTTGCTAAAACCAAATTTTACAAGGAAGTCCACAGGTGGACCTAGAAGAAGGTTCAGGAGCCTCATTAAAACACATGGTCAAGCAAAAAATATTTTTCAGTGTGCAAAAAATCAAGATTTTATAAAATGTTCCTTCTCTTCCACCTATATCTCCTGTTTCCAAAGAACACAAAGCACATTTTGCATGACTTCTAGATTCATATACTTATATTTTGAATGACGTATTATATCTTTCTCTTTGTAATTCTCAATCTCAGCATACATAAGTTGAACTTAGAAGTCAACATTTCCTGAACATGCTCCTCCACCAGAGTCACCTCTACAGATCTTGCTGCCCTTATTACTACTGAAGATACTTTCTCTTATGTGAGTAGAAATGCTACATGTTTTTAGCCTCTTCCTGTTTACCTTCCACTTGCATGCATACCCTGTGTAGTTCATTACCTCCTCTAGCTGGTATAGATGGTTATGAAACTTTTTCTTAATCAGAAACATTTGTCTTATTAAGAAGTGATTTTAATTGTAATTTAATTAATAATTTAACTCTTTCCTCACTTGTGGATACAGTGCTTGCTTTTCTCTAGTGATTTTGCTTGACTCTGCTATATCCCTCTGGCAAAGGCTATGGTTCCCTCACTTGAGTGGGCATTAACATCATCTGGGGCCTTGTTAAAACACAAAGTGAAACCTTCATCCTAGGGTTTCTAATTTACAAGATCTGGTTTGAGACCTGAGAATTTGCATTTCTAACAAGCGCCAGAACTTGTCTGAGGACCACACTTTGAGAAAAGTGAGATTGGGGTTCATTAACCTCAGTTAGAGAAAATCACTGAAATGTACCAAAAGGAGAGAACAGATTGGAAGTCCTATTATCAATGTGTGAATTAATGCTTTACATACTCAGACTTCTTCAAGGACTCATAAACTTAACTCCAGAATACTGAACCAGAATACACATGTTAATAAGACTTCCAGTAATTTGTATGTTTATTATATTTTGAAAATCACTTGACTAGATTGCCTCCCAATTGTAAAGTCCCAGAAGCAGAGCTCAGCTCAGGGAGCATGTGGATGGCTAATGCTTTGTGTTCCAAGTCAGCTGTTTAAGTTTTGTTTTGGAGCGTTACCCAGGTGCCCTTCCAAGTAGGCAATGATTGAAAGAGTGTGCCCTAGAGGCATACTATCTTCCTCTCCTAGCTCAGAACATTTAACTGATTTGAAGCAGGGACATTTCATGATTTCCCGGGGGGGGGGGGGATACTCACAAATTCTAGAAGTGGCAGAGATCCAAGGACAGCTACAATATCCCAGTTGTCCAAGGCTCTTCTGAAAGGCTCACATTGCTAAGAGAAACAGATATGACCCAGAATCAACAGAAGCTAAACTGCAAGTTCAGCTTTGTCAAAGCTTCAGATGTAGCCATGTTTGTTAAGAAGATTGACATTAAGCAGATGAGCAGAGTATGCCTGTGGATCATTCAGGGAATTCAACAGGAAGCAGGTGCATGCTCTTATTGCCAGAAAAACACAGGATCCTGGAGAAGTTGTAGCCCCTCCCAGAAACTATTTCTACAGAGTACCCTCAGAATCATATCGGTCTGCATTCAACAAGAGTCTTCTTTCTGTCATTCTAAGAAGAGATCAACTTATTTTCCAGGTAAGGGAGTGGGAGAAAATGTGATCCAGACAACAGGCTTGGCCAATTTCTCCAAGTTGTGTTTTTAAAAGGCCCCCAGGCAAGGGATGCAAACAGCCCAAGGCTTGGTAAATGACCCTATGATCTGCCCTTGGCCTGTTATCATGTCAGAACTGAGTCACAGTACCTGCTTCTTGCTTTGTGTTTGCCATACAAATGGCCAATACTGAAAAGGAGGAGGGCACAGCCATCCAGCCCAACTCCTGGTACTCCTTGGCCAATTAAAATTGTTGCTAATAGGCAGTCATGGTGGCTCATGCTTTTAATTCCAATGATTTGGGTGGCCGAGGCAAGAGTAATTCTGGAGGCCAGAAGTTTGAGACCAGCCTGGGAACCCTGTCTCTTAATAAAAATAACAACAACAAACAGTTATGTTCTCCTGTTGAGCAGAGCCTAGGATGCTAAAAATGTCTTATAGAAAGGCTAAATGGCCTCACACAGGAAGTGGCAGAGCTAGGGTATTAAGTAAGGCATTATAATCCAAGTCCTTTTTAAACATTTCACTGACTTGACACCCAGAAATTTCACGTGTACTATCTGGAACCCAGAACTATTTTTTTAAACTTTTTTATTGTGAGCTGTAAACAGAAAACACTTTAGAAAACATAGTGCTGCTTTACAAATATATAAAGCTAATACCCAAGTAAAGAAAGAAATTATCCTTGGCTTTCCCAAAACTGCTGGGTATCCCTTCCCAATATTGATCACCTCTTCCAACCACTTTTACAAACTATGGGCCATTACCTTCAAAATTATGTGTACATCACTCACCCACCATTCCACTGTGTGGTATAGACCACAGAAAATTACATGCACAGTTTATGAAAAAGATATGTATTTAAATATTTATAACAACATTATTTGTAATAGCCACAAAATGGAAATAATTCAGAATAGTTAACTAAATGGTTGTACATGAATTCAGTGGAATTCAGCTATACAACAACAAAAAAATAATGAACTTTAGCTACATGTAAAAACCTTGATGATCTTCCTGCCTTAGCCTCCTGAGTAGCGGGGACTATAGGCATGCACCATCATACCTGCCTAATTTTTTCTAATTTTAGTTGGCCAGCTAACTTATTCCTGTTTTTAGTAGAGACTGGGTCTCACTCTTGCCGAGTCGGGTCTGGAACTCCTGAACTCAAGCAATCCTCCCGCCTCAGCCTCCCAGAGCGCTAGGATTACAGGCATGAGCCACAATGCCAGGCCCACAATAAGCAGATTAATAGGAAAAAAAGTATACAAATTTCTTATAGGCACCAGGGTGTTACATCAAAGAAACTTGAATATCCCCAAATCCAGTGATATCTAAAAACTTGTATACCCTCTTCATAGGGGAGAGAGGAGAGGGAGGTAGACAATTTAGGGCAGAATAAATGATTTTGGGGAAAGATGAATGGACCCTCAGAAGAATAGGTGACAATCTGTGACAAAGTCTGTCTGGACTTGGTGTCCGCCAATATTCTCTCCCGTGACATGAGCCAATCTTCCTTGGTTCATGAGATTCCTGGGGAAGGAATTCATGGCAATTAAAGTCCTTTTGGCATTCAAGCGCTGAGCAGAGCGGTGGCGGGCAGTAGCTAGCGGTTGGGCAGCAAAGCGTGGGTACAGCTTGGTTTCCACCCCTCCCCCTCAGGTGCCAGCCCCACCCCTCTGCCAGCCCAGCCAATAGTGTCCTACTATCCCCTGTGGCGCCTCCCACCCCCAGCAAACCTCCCTCTAATCCTGGGCAGCCAGAGCTCCAAGACTCCCCAGGACGCCATGACCACCAAGGAGGCAGCAGGCACTTATCCCACGAAAGCCAACAGACAAGAGAATGGCCAGGTGAAAAGTAATGGAGAATTATCCCCCAGGGTGAGGGGGAATCGCCCCCCTCCCCGTTAACAGAACAGATGAGGCAGCCAGGGCCACAGGCGATGCCATCACCCCAGCACCTGTTAGCCAGAACGCTGAGGCCAAGGGAGAGGCTTCCCCCAAGGAGACCCCCAAGAAGAAGAAATTCTCTTCCAAGAAGCCTTTCAAATTGAGTGGCCTGTCCTTCAAGAAAAATTGGAAAGAGGGTGGGGTGATTCTTCTACCTCCTCACCCACAGAGGAAGAGCAGGAGTAGGGGGAGAGCCAGGAGCCCCAGGCTAAGGGGGCAGAGGCTAGTGCTGCCTCCAAGGGAGGAAACACAGAAGAGGCAGGGCCCCATGCTGCAGAGCCATCCACTCCCTCGGGGCTGGAGAGTGGCCCTACACAGGCCAGCGCTGAGCAGAATGAGTAGCTGGGTGATCTCTAAGCTGCAAAAACTGTGCTGTCCTTGTGAAGTCACTGCCTGGACATGGTGCCCTAGGTGCCTTCCTGTGCCTTCAGAAAGGAAGGGGCTGTGGCCCTCTCACAGACATGTCCCCCCTCCTCCTCTCCCTCCTGTGGATTCTCCCATCAGCCATCTGGCCATCCACTTAAGACCAGTCGAAGATGGTTCCTTACAGCTTCCCAAGTTCAGTTAGTGATGTGAAATGCTCCTGTCCCTGGCCCTCCCTCCCTGGCCCCACCCCTGCAGAAGGCAATTGTTGGTTTTCTTCCCCAATTCTTTTCCAAGTGAGTTTTGAATACTCCCCAAATCCCTGAGCCAGACGTGGGATGCTTATACTTCCAAACCTTGAGTGTCCAACCTTTCCTCCTATTGAGTTTTTAGTCTCTTGTGCTATGCCTAGTGGCACCTGGGCTGGGGAGGACACTGTCCCTGTCTAGGTTTTTATAAATGTCTTACTCAAGTTCAAACCTCCAGCTTGTGAATCAAGTGTGTCTCCTTTTTGACTTGGTAAGCAAGTATTAGGCTTTCGGGCGGGGGAAAGTCTATACTGTGAAACAACTTCTTATTGTCTTTTTTTCTCCCATTGTTGCAAATAACTTTTAATGGCCAAACCCCCAGATTTGTACTTGTGGCAGAAAATTTGGGTGGGAATTGAGGCCTCTGGTTTAGCTGTGGTGATTTTTCCTGTCTACTTAACTCTATATTCCATTAGCTGAGTTCCAGTTTTCTATTGAATTATGAACACAATAAGAGCAAAATTCATATGATTATTTCCTCTGTCAAGTAAAATAGAATTGTGTGTGGAGGCTTGTACTAAAGTTATGTAGGGTTGAGAGAGGAGAAGCTAAAGTTCCAACCTCTATTTTTTTTTTTTTCTTTTCTACCAATGCCTCCAAATGTGTGGTACACATGTTGTTTATTAGTTTACAAGGGACCCATAGGAGAAAGAACATTTCTAGTGTTTTATGCCAATCACAGAAAAAGCACCTATATGTTTCTTATAATTCTTTGCTTCTTAAAAGTAGGATTGGCTGGGTGCGGTGGCTCACGCCTGTAATCCTAGCACTCTGGGAGGCTGAGGCGGGCCAATTGCTCGAGGTCAGGAGTTCGAAACCAGCATGAGCAAGAGCGAGGTGGCGCATGTCTCTAGTCCCACCTACTCAGGAGGCTGAGGCAGGAAGATCACTTGAGCCCAGAAGTTTGAGGTTGCTGTGAGCTAGGCTGACACCACAGCACTCTAGCCCAGGCAACAGAGTAAGACTGTATCTCGAAAAACAAACAACAACAACAAAAAAACCAACTAAAACATGAATTATATTAGTTTTGAACAAGAATTTGTATTAAGGAATAAAATGAGTAATTTAAAAAACTGATATAATCACACATTTAATAATGTGAAAATTTCCAATAAGCTTTTTCTCCACTGTTTCTAATAGAGAAATATGATTTAGTAGAGACCGCATCTCTACTAAAAATAGAAAGAAATTGGCCAACTAATATATATAGAAAAAAATTAGCCGGGCACTCATTCTAGCCTGTGCAACAAAGCGAGACTCTGTCTCAAGAAAAAAAAAAAAAAAAAAAAGTAGGATTGCCATTACTCTACCCCTAGGCACTTCCCTGGCTCCATACCTGCTTCCTTTGCTTCCATTTTGGTTCTCCATGAAGATTTTTTTTTGGTTTTTTTTGTTTTGTTTTTTTGAGACAGAGTCTCACTTTGTTGCCAAGGCTAGAGTGCCTTGGAGTCAGCCTAGCTCACAGCAACCTCAATCTCCTGGGCTCAAGCAGTCCTTCTGCCTTAGCCTCCCAAATAGCTGGGACTACAGGCATACGCCACCATGCCTGGCGAATTTTTTTCTATATATTTTTAGTTGGCCAATTAATATCTTTCTATTTTTAGTAGAGATGGGGTCTTGCTCAGGCTGGTTTTGAACTCCTGACCTTGAGCAATCCTCCCGCCTCCTAGAGTGCTAGGATTACAGGCGTGAGCCACCACGCCCAGTCTTATTTATTTCTTTAAATAGCTACTTTAAGTTCCATTGTGAGGATATTTCAATTTTTTTCCAGTTTCTAATGTTTATTATATATATAAATATTTAGGTGATTTCTTATTGATATATGCCTATTTTGTTTATATATCTGAATGACTAATATAGACACATAGCTAAAATATTAAATTATAAAAGTAGGCTAGGTGCGGTGGTTCACACCTGTAATCCTAGCACTCTGGGAGGCCCAGGCGGGCGGATTGCTTGAGGTCAGGAGTTCTAAACCAGCCTGAGCGAGACCCCGTCTGTACTAAAAATAGAAAGAAATTAATTGACCAACTAAAAATATATATACAAAAAAAAAAATTAGCCGGGCATGGTGGCACATGCCTGTAGTCCCAGCTACTTAGGTGGCTGAGGCAGTAGGATCGCTTGAGCCCAGGAGATCGAGGTTGCTGTGAGCTAGGTTGATGCCATGGTACTCACTCTAGCCTGGGCAACAAAGTCAGATGCTGTCTCAAAAAAAAAAAAAAAAAAAGATATGCAGTGAGAAGTCTGCTGTCCACCCATGATGGCCATATGTCCTGCTTTGCCTGGTACAGACCCAGGTATAAATCATTGTCCTGGCATAATTATGAATAGCCCCTTCTTTCTCTCATAAATGTATTAGTTTAGATGACAAATTATACAGACACTGTACTTAGATCCCTGTTTCTTCACCATGCTGCTACCTCTCCCCATTCAGAAGCATCTGTGGTATCATTGTGTATCTGCCATAGGAATTTTATATATATTTTGTAAATATATGATATGCATCGGTTCTATTTTTGCATTTTTTGTAGACATGGTCTTACTCTTATGCCTAGGCTGGAGTGCAGTGGTATGATCATAGCTCACTGCAGCCTCAAAATCCTGAGCTGAAGTGATCCTCCTGCCTCAGCCTCCTGGGTAGCTGGGACTACAGGTGCCCATACTACCATGCCTAATCTTTTAAGTTTTTTTTTTCTTTTTTTTTTCCTGTAGAGATGAGGTCTCCCTCTGTTGCTCAAGCTGGCCTCAAACTGGGGCTCTAGCAATCCTCCAGCCTCAGCTTCCCAAAGTTCTGGGATTACAGACGTGAACTATCGTGCCAGCCAATTTTTTTTTTTTTTTTTTTTGCATTTTTAAACAAATGAATGTATCCATGCTTTTTAATTTACATTTTTATTAAAAAAATAATAATACTTCGGCCAGGCACAGTGGCTCACACCTGTAATCCTAGCACTCTGGGAGGCCAATGCAGGAGGATCACTCAAGGTCAGGGGTTCGAGACCAGCCTGAGCAAGAGCGAGACCCTGTCTCTGTGGGAAAAATTAGCTGGGCATGGTGGTGCATTCCTGTAGTCCCAGCTACTTGGGAGGCTGATGCAGAAGGATTGCTTGAGCCCAGGAGTTTGAGGTTGCTGTGAGCTAAGCTGACGCCATGGCACTCTAGCCTAGGCAATAGAGTGAGACTCTGTCTCAAAAAATAAAAAGAAATTTAAGAAAAAGATTATCATACCCTCTTCCCCCTCTCTGTCTCTCTTTCTCTCTCTCATTCTCTTGCACTCTTTGTACTTCTTTTGCTCTGTCTCTGTCTGCCTTTCTCTGGGTGTATGTGTCTCTCTCTGGCTCTGTCTTAATAATTTACTTATTTCTCTATCTACTAATTTATATTTGAACACATATTTTATTTAATGTGCTATAATCTCTTACTCCTATGTAGATGCTCAAAGTTTGCCTGATTTGACTACTGGAAGCCCTTTCTAGTGTTGCCTGTGTCCTTTGACATGCCTTCATCAGTTATTTTAGTGCTGACCCAATTTTAGATTCTGACCCAAGAATATACTCCAAGCTCATCTTGTACCTCTCCTTTCCCTACCATGTAATCAGCCATATTTTCTCAATAGTTTTGGTTCCTATTACTGGAGAAAGGAAAGTTATTTAGACACTAAAGTCTTAGTGCTACTGATATATTATTGTTTTTAGGTCATTTCAAATATACAGGATATAGCTGGGTGTGGTGGCATGCACCTGTAGTCTCAGCTACTTGGGAGACTGAGACAGGAGGATCACTTGGGCTCAGGAGTTTGAGGATGCACTGAGCTATGATTATGCCACTGTACTCTAGCCTGGGTGACAGAGTGAGACCCTGTTTATAAAAAAAAAGAGAAAGAAAAAGAAAAATATATCAAATATATAGGATATAAAGATATATACTACATATATAACTATATATTTATATGTGTATATATGTATATACTATATATTTATATAAATGTATGTATACATATACATATATTCACATATTTACAATGATACTTTCATGTCAATCCATCCCGTAGGGTTTTTTCTGGGCTTCTTCCATTCCCTATTTGTATAGCCTCCTTCCACATTGAGAACTTTCTCTCCCAGTAAGGATCTTCCCGCATTTCTGTAGTCTTCCCTTCTCCCTTCCCCTCACTTCCAGTGTTCCACTTTCCTCCTATCAGTTGCTAGACCAGAGGATCACAAAGGTGTCTTAGATTTACTATAAACTTTCAGATAAGTGTGGCAGCCTGTCTGCCCCATGGGAGTGGTAGCCTGTCTCTCTGAGTCCTGGGTGGCAGAAGCAGCCCAGGGCCTGGGCTGAGGCCCAGTCAACCCTCTGGGGGGCTACCACACCATTTCATATGCAAGGTATAAACACATTTTCTTCCATGTTGGGCCTGGCATTTCCTTTTCTGTCCTGTGGTGGACTCCATGAGAGCAGGGTCCATATGTTGAATTTTCTGTTAGTATCAGTTTCTGAAACAAGAAAAAATACATATTATTCTTTTTTTTTTTTTTGAGACAGAGTCTCACTCTGTTGCCCACAGGCTAGTGTGCCGTGGCGTCAGCCTAGCTCAAAGCAACCTCAACTCCTGGGCTCAAGCAATCCTCCTGCCTCACCCTCCCAAGTAGCTGGAACTACAGGCATGTGCCACCATGCCCAGCTAATTTTTTCTGTATATTTTTAATTGGCCAATTAATCTCTTTCTATTTTTAGTAGAGATAGGGTCTCACTCTTGCTCAGGCTGGTCTTGAACTCCTGACCCTGAGCCATCCTCCTGCCTTGGCCTCCCAGAGTGCTAGGATTATAGGCGTGAGCCACTGTGCCCAGCCCATATTTTTGAAATAAAATTGAATGAAGGTGGTAACAGGTTTGACTCACAGAAAAGAATCAGCCCGAACGTGTGTAAATCTATTTTGTATCAATAAAAAATATTTTTTCTAGATTAAAACAATAAAAATTATGTCCCAGTCACCTCCCTCAGAAAAGCCTATTTGCTCTAGACTGACTTTTCACTGTGATTGGGTCTCTGAGTAAATGTTGAATAAATGATTTACCAGTTTTAGAAGTTTCAATAGTGGGATGGACTATTATATTGTTTTACATAGGAGGAAAAGGATATTTTACACATAGACATTTACTTCATTTTGCCCTATGTCCTAGTTTAAATCCTCAGAACATAGATTACTATCCCCAAAAGTCTGTATCCTTTTTCATCTATACTTTCTTTATTAGACTAAGCTTTAACAAATTTTAAGAAGCTCTTTTATAATTGAGAGTACATTACTACAAGCTATTTTTAAAAAATGTATATTCTTTGATTATCAGGAACTTGACAATTAGTTTTGCTGCTTCTGTTTTTTGTTTGTTTGTTTCTCTGATAATACTGCCATTCTTAGCCCCTGTCTATATTAATAATGCTGCCAAGAATGTTTTCCAGTTTCAGTTTTCTTCTTTCCTGATTATGTTAAAGAAAACAGATGTGGATACTAGTTATAGTATTCATATTGTTATCACTAATAACTATTGCAATAGGGAAGAGAGTCCAGCATGAACTGAGCTCAACTTTGATCTATACAGAGGTGATTGGGTGTTTTAAAGGGAGGATCAGAG
The DNA here is from genome assembly GCA_008750895.1 of Mirza zaza. Taxonomy (NCBI): domain Eukaryota; kingdom Metazoa; phylum Chordata; class Mammalia; order Primates; family Cheirogaleidae; genus Mirza; species Mirza zaza. Next base: position 15,136 of record VSMD01084191.1, read on the forward strand.
AGTAAGAACAGGGGTGAGCTGGAGGGTGCTCAGTAGATTCAGGGAAGTAAAAATTTACAAAAAGTCAAGGAGCAGGCTGTCCATGTGAAACCCATCTGGGGGTGCTAGCTGGTACTTTATGAAATTAGGCTCCTACTCTCCCTCAGAGGCAAGGGTGGGGGTGGGGGTGGAAAAGAGGCCCTATCTTCATGTGTTGGCTGAAACAAACAGTAAATTCTTTTGGTAGCCTTTATTCTTGGACAGGCATTTTAAGGAAGGGGTAGGATCATCCTAGGGAGATGGTCTGGAGCTGTTAGAAACTATATTAGTGTTTTTGTTTTTTTTTTTTGAGACAGAGTCTTGCTTTGTTGCCCAGGCTAGAGTGAGTGCCGTGGTGTCAGCCTAGCTCACAGCAACCTCAAACTCCTGGGCTCAAGCGATCCTCCTGCCTCAGCTTCTCAAGTAGCTGGGACTACAGGTGCAAGCCACCATGCCCAGCTAATTTTTTTGTTTGTTTCATTTTGAGTTGACTGGCTAATTTTTTTCTATTTTTAGTAGAGACGAGGTCTCGCTCTTGCTCAGGCTGGTCTGGAACTCCTGAACTCAAGCAATCCTCCTGCCTAGGCCTCCCGGAGTGCTAGGATTACAGGCGTGAGCCACTGTGCCTGGCCTTTTATTAGTGTTTTGTTCAAGTCATTATAGGCCAAGGTTAGTACCTAGTTGAAAAGAGGCCTCAGAGGAGCCTGACTGAAGTTTGGTCAAGGAGAGAGCCTTAATCAATGTGTCTGCTGGCAGTAAGAGTCATTGAGTATATAATCTTGATTGAAAGTTTACTTTCTGTGGCCGGGTGAGGTGGCTCACGCCTGTAATCCTAGCATTCTGGGAGGCCGAGGCAGGCGGGTTGCTCAAGGTCAGGAGTGCGAAACCAGCCTGAGCAAGAGCGAGACCCCGTCTCTACTATAAATAAAAAGAAATTAATTGGCCAACTAATATATATAGAAAAAATTAGCTGGGCATGGTGGCACATGCCTGTAGTCCCAGCTACTTGGGAGGCTGAGGCAGTAGGATTGATTGCTTGAGCCCAGGAGTTTGAGGTTGCTGTGAGCTAGGCTGACACCACCGCACTCACTCTAGCCTGGGCAACAAAGTGAGATCTGTCTCAAAAAAAAAAAAAAAAAAAGAAAGTTTACTTTTTGCCAGACCTTTTGCCAATTGTTGGCAAAACATCTATGGCCTTTGAGGAGAGGTAGTTTAGAAGAGAGAACAAGGAATCAGACATTCCTGAAATCTGTGAAAGCACGATGAGCTACATTACAGTGTGTTTAGGAGCCCAGAGGAGAGTGGCCCAAAGGGATTTTTAGGGAAGACAGTGGTTGGGTTGGAGCTTATGGTGAGCCCAGGTGTGGGGGTGGAAGGATTTGGTGGGCATTCATAGACAAGGTACCTAAGCATATCAGAGGGACTACCAAAAGGGCAGAAAACCTGACTCACAGACTTAAAGAGGAGAAAGGGAAAAGGAGGAGACAAGGTATGGGTCTAACAGATGGGCAGGCCCATACAGTGGAGGGTGCATGACATGCATTGAAGGATTTTCATCAGGGTGATCCCCTGGCAATATGTGGGGAAGTCTTCAGGCTAATTGGGAAAACAGAAAGAATGAGATCATAGAGACAAATTTAGGGACTGACTCGGTCTATATTAATTTATAACAGAGGTCAGCAAAGTACAAGTTGTAGCTAAATCTGGATTGTTAGCTACATGTGTATGGCTTGTGTAGGAACCCAGGCCCTTGGCCTCCTAAAGGTTCACTGAAATATCACTGACATGAGGCAGATAACAGATTTGAGCACAATACAAATTTGGACCAACAGACTAGCAATAGTTGAGGGCGGAAGACTAAGGACCAAATAAATATTTTACTTACTTTTAATTATCAATGACTTATAAAGTACTAAACAGAACCAAAAAAGTTTCTCTGGAAAAGTAATTATTAATAATGACTTTTTTAGTATTTAAAAATTTTTCATCTTGACTTTCCATGTGAATTTAGTATTATTTGCTCATATGTGAAAATTCTTTGCATTATTTTGTATTGTGCTCTAGTTACCTCGTGTAAGTGTAATCATGCAGTATTTGTCCTTTTGTAACTAGCTTATCTTACCTGTATAATGTCCCTAATTTTTTTTTTTTTTTTTTTTGACAGAATCTCACTCTGTTGCCCAGGCTATAGTGTTATGGCATCAGCCTAGCTCACAGCAACCTCCAACTCCTGGCTAAAGCAATACTCCTGCGTCAGCCTCCTGGCTGCCTCAGCCACCATGCTGGCTAATTTTTCTATTTAGTAGAGATGGGGTCTCACTCTTGCTCAGGTTGGTTTCAAATTCCTGATCTCAAGTGATCCTTTTGCCTCTGCCTTCCAGAGTGCTAGGATTATAGGCATGTGTCACCATGCCAATGTCCCCAAGATTCATCCATGTTGTAGCATATATCAAAATTCCCTTCTTTTTAAAGTCTGAATAATATCCTATTGTATGCATATACCACATTTTATCTGTTCATCCATCAATGGATAGTTTGCTTCTACCTTTTGGCTATTGGGAATAATGCTATATACATGGGTGTATAAATATCTTTTCAATTCCCTGCTTTCAGTTCTTTTAGATATAACTCCAAAGTGAAATTGCTGGATCATGTGAAGTTCTTTGACCAGGTCTTAATTTATGGAGGTGACTAAGTAAAAACATGGAGAGACCAATGCCATGCCATTGAAAGAAGATTTTATTACTTACATTTACCCAGGAAGGGGGTACTCCATGCCACATCCCATCACATGAGAAATACCAGGTTTCTGTCAGAGGGCAGAAGATAGGAATGAAGGGAAAATTTAGGCCAGAGCCTTTATTGAGAATTCCAAGGGATAGACAAATCAGGTCAGAGTAAACAGTGTATGATTGGCTAATTTAAATAATTCTGGCTGGTTTGGGGCTGGCTATAGGGATGGTTTTTAGTTGCTTGGTTCCTGGCCTGGGATGATTGAGGGTAGGGGAAATACTGGCTAATGAGAGTTAGATAAGAAGCTACCTGAGGCTATAGACTAGGATTGTTTGGTTGGGTTATGAAAGATATACTGATAGGCAAATTGTTATCTTCAGGGATTAGCTAGCCTTGTGACGGGCAGTTTCTCCCAGAGTTTCTAAGGGCCCTTAAATACCAGAAGCATCAAGAATACATAAAAAATAAGGCTCCTAGCACTTTGGGAGGCCGAGGTGAGAGAATTGCTGGAGCTCAGGAGTTGGAGACCAGCCTGAGCAAGAGCGAGGCCCCATCTCTACTATAAATAGAAAGATATTAGCCAAACAACTAAAAATAGTAAAAAATAACCAGGTTCGGTGCCACATGCCTATAGTCCCAGCTACTTGGGAGGCTGAGGCAGGAGGATCACTTGAGGCCAGGAGTTTGAGGTTGCTGTGAGCTAGGCTGACCACAGCCCTCTACCCTGAGCAACAGTGTGAGACTCTGTCTCAAAAAAAAAAAAAAAAAAAAAACATAAATAAGAAAATAAATTAATATAATTGGCTGTGTAATGAATGGATGCCAAATAAACAATGCAGAAACTAAGAAACTTGGAATATACAGTAATTTTTTTTTGAAATTCTTTAAGGAAACCACATACTGTTTTCAATAGTGGCTGAACCATTTTATATTTCCATCAACATTGCACAAAGGTTTCTAATTCTGTACATCCTCACTTACACTTATGTTCTGTTTTTGTTTGTCTTAGTTTGTTCTTATAGTAGCCATCCTAATGGATGTGAAGTGATCTCTCATTGTGGTTTTGATTTTCATTTCTGTAATAGTGATGTTGAACATCTTTTCATGTGTTTACTGGCCATTTATATATCTTCTTTGGAGAAATTCCATGTAATTAATTTGCCCATTTTTTTTTGAGACAGAGTCTCACTTTATTGCCTGGCTAGAGTGAGTGCCGTGGCGTCAGCCTAGCTCACAGCAACCTCAAACTCCTGGGCTCAAGCAATCCTGCTGCCTCAGCCTCCCAAGTAGCTGGGACTACAGGCATGTGCAACCATGCCCGGCTAATTTTTTCTATATATATTAGTTGGCCAATTAATTTCTTTCTATTTATAGTAGAGATGGGGTCTCGCTCTTGCTCAGGCTGGTCTGGAACTCCTGAGCTCAAACGATCCACCCACCTCGGCCTCCCAGAGAGCTAGGATTACAGGCTTGAGCCACCACGCCCGGCCCTAATTTGCCCATTTTTAAATCTGTTTATTTTTATGTTGAATTATAGGAATTTTATATGTATTCTGACTATTAACTCCTTGTCAAATATGAATTTTGCAAATATTTTCTGCCATTTGGTGGGTTGCCTTTTCACTCTGTTGATTGTGTGCTTTGACGTATGGAAAGTTTTAATTTTGATGTATTCTAATTTATCTCTTTGTCTCTTTCCTTAGCTTTTGGTGTTATCTAAGAAGTCATTGCCAAATCCAATGTTATAAAACTTTTCCTTAAGAGTTTTATATTAATTGTTTTAGCCTTACATTTAGGTCTTTGGTCCATTTTGAGTTAATTTTTGTTTATGATGTAAGGAAGGAGCCCAACTTTTCACTCTTTTGCATGTTGATATGGAATTTTCCCAACACCATATGTTGAAAAGACTGTCCTATCCCCATTGAATGGTCTTGGCACCCTTGTAGAGAAATAATTTGACCATATGGGAGGGTTTATTTCTATTCTTGCTATTCTATTCCATTGGCCTATGTTTTACATTCTTTTTTTAAAAGATATTTTTTAGGCCGAGCGTGGTGGCTCACACCTGCAATTGTTGTACTATGGGATGCTGAGTCAGGAGGATTGTTTAAGCCCAGGAGTTTGAGACTGCATTGAGTTATGATTGTGCAACTGTGCTCCAGCCTGGATGACAGAGCAAGATCCCTTCTCTAAAAAAAAAAAAGTGTGTGTGTGTGTGTGTGTGTGTGTGTGTATATATTAGTTTTTATATTTCAAAATGAGCATTCTTTTTTTTTGTTTTTTTGAGACAGAGTCTCACTCTGTTGCCCGGGCTAGAGTGCCATGGCATCAGCCTATCTCACAGCAACCTCAAACTCCTGGGCTCCAGCAATCTTTCTGCCTCAGCCTCCCAAGAAGCTGGAACTACAGGTATGCACCACCATGCCCGGCTAATTTTTCTATATATTTTTAGTTGTTTGGCTAATTTCTTTCTATTTCTAGTACAGACAGAGTCTCGTTCTTGCTCACACTGGTCTAGAACTCCTGAGCTCAAACAATCCACCCGCCTTGGCGTCCCAGAGTGCTAGGATTACAGGCATGAGCCACCGCCCCTGGCCAAAATGAGCACTCCTAATATGGCTTGTAGGAATAAAAGCAGTGAGGAAGATTATGAATCAGAATTTCCTAAGAACTTTGGTGCCACAGCCCAAGTGTCTAGGGTAGGCATCAGCAAATTTTCTCCTAATGGGCCAGTGAGTGTTTCTATGTGAATAAGGAAAAGAGAGATTTATTTTAAGGCATTGGCTTAGATGTGGTAGAGTCTGGCAAGTCCAAAATCTGCAGAGTAGGCTGACAGTCTGGAGAGCCAAGGAAGAATTGCAGTGTTAAGTCTGAAGCCAGTCTGGAGGCAGAATCCCCTCTTCCCCAGGGTACTTCAGTCTGTTTTCCCTTAACGCTTTCAAATGATAGGATGAGGTCCACCCAGATTATATAGGGTAAGCTACTTTACTCAAAGTGTACAGAATTAAATGTTAATGTACCCTAAAAGGCATCTTCACAGCAACATCCAAGCTGGTGTTTAGGCAAATATCTGAGCACTACTGACACATAAAATTAAATGTTACAAGCCTGGGAAATAGCAAGATATTGTCTCTACAAAAAAAATCTAAAAATTAGCTGGTTGTGGTGGCTTAGGATTATAGTCCCAGCCACTTGGGAGACTGAGGCAGGAGGATTGCTTGAGCCCAGAAATTTGAGGTTGCAGTGAGCTATGATGATGCCACTGCAATGTAGCCCAGGCAATAGAATGAGTCACTGCCTCAAAAAAAACCAAAAAATTACAAATTCACCTATTGACCTATTGTCAACATGGCTCCCAAATAAAGACTTTAACAAAGTCATACTCCTGCCTAACATGACACAACTACCTTGCATACAGCTAAAAATGCACTAACTCTTTCCCCAGAAGAGGATGCAGAGTCCTTAGGTGACAATTACTTGTTCTTGTTATTCTGTAACTTAAATACTGTAATGTAAATCTAACAACACCTAAATACTATGATATAAAGTCAATATATCTTATATATTAAATAGAGAATAAGAGAAGAAAGAAATGACATTTTATACACACATAAACCTATTCACAAAAAAAAAATAGGGATGAAATACTTACGACAATTAAAGTCTTGATTTCTGTAACTGGCCACATGGTGACAGCTGGTAGTTACCTTTCTGTACTATACATTACATATTTCCATTACCCTCAGCAAGCGCCTCAGTGGATTGTGATTATGTACCTGGTAGGTTGACCCAAACCTTCCTTCCTGAGGATCTGGGCCATCCATGTCCTGTCTGAATTGGATGGTGGTTGTGGCTTTCCCTTCACTTAAATCACAGGGCTTGGTAGGACTAAAAGCCACCCTAAGAGATCTCCTGCATTTCATATATATTCTTCTTTACTTCCTTTGTGGAGTAGTAGTCCAATTTCCCCTTAGTAATGAGGATTAATTATACCAGCCAACACATTAACTCCCTTCTTTGCCTATTGATTCCAAGGCTTGAGTGGTTGAATGTCAGTCTTAACTTCCAGTTCAGTGGAATCACTGTTGTATCTACTGGTGGAAATATTCCTGCTGTTGGAACTAAGACCTCTAGACCAGCAGAACATAAGATCATGGAGACAGGAAACAAAAACTTTGCTAGTGGGTCAAGTAGGGGTAATAGTGGGTGGTACCCTTCCTTATCCATCTCTTGGTTTCTAGACTTGTAAATCTGTATATGGGAGAAACATCATCTTATACTGGACACCGATTCAGAGTATATACAGCCTCCTGGAGAACCTTTCCCAGCCCTGCAATAAACCTGTATAACCATATAGCTGGTGCTATAACTGAAACTTAAAATGGATATTCCATAATTTTATCAAGTCATCTGCCTCAGAATGGTAAGGAAATATGGTAAGACCAGTGAATTCCATGAGCATGAGCCCATTGCTGTTCTTCCCTTGCTACCAAGTAAGTTCCTTGGTCAGAAACAATGCTGTATGGAATGTTATCATGGTGGATAAGGCATTTTGTAAGTTCATGAATGGAAGTTTTGGCAGAATCATTGCATGCAGGGGAGGCAAATATGTAACCAGAGTAAAGGTCTATTCCAATAAGAACAAAATGCTTCCCTTTCAATGATGGAGGTAGTTTAGTGTAATCAACCTGCCACCATGTAGCTGACAGATACAACTCAGGGAATAGTGCTGTATCAGGGACTCAATTTTGGGCTCTGCTACTGGAAGATTGGGCACTCAGAGGTGGCTGTAGCCCAATGGGCCTTGGTAAATGGAAGTCCATCCCTGCAACCATGGTCACCTTTTTCATGAGCCACTTGAGACAATGACAGGGGTAGCTTGTAAGGTCCTGACTGATATCCACATGACGGGTCATCCTACTCACTTGGTTATTAAAATCCTCCTCTGATGAGTTCTCCCTTTTAGTGGGCATTCACATGGGACATAAATATCTTCATTTTTTTAAAAGGTGTCTCCATATATCTCTTTCCTATGCCTCTTATTGCCAATTTCCAATCACATTCCTTGCAAGTCCCTGGCCATCCAGCCAATGATTAGGCAAGCCCATGAATTGGTATATAATTGCATGTCTGATCATTTCTCCTTCCAAGAAAAATAAACAACCAAGTACACTGTTCTAAACTCTAACCACTGGGAAGATTTCTCTTCACTATTATCCTTCATGGAGGTCCCTAGAAAGGGTCTGAAGTGAGGGTCATGTCCACTTCTAAGTGATGCCTACATATCATGAAGAACCATGAGGCCAGGACCAATTCTTCTCTTCTGTTGTCTGATTGAAGGGAACTCCCCAGGAGCCTACAGGTATAGGCTGGAGAGAGAATGCAGTCCTCAACCCCTGGGCTGTGTACGAGTACTGGTCTGTGGCCTGTTAGGAACCAGGCCCCACAGCAGGAGGTGAGCAGTGGGTGAGTGAGTAAAGCTTAATTTGTATTTACAGCTATTTCCCATCACTCATATCACCACATAAACTCCATCTCTTGTCAGATTAGCAGCAGCATTAGATTCTCATAGGAATGTGACCCTACTATAAACTGCTCATGTGAGGGTTCTAGGTTGTGTGCTTCTTATGAGAATCTAATGATCTGAGGTGGAGCTGAGGTGGTGATGCTAGCACTGGGGAGTGATTGAAAATATAGATTATCATTAGCTGAGAGATTTGACTGAACAATAAATGTAATACACTTGAATCATCTCAAAACCATCCCCCTCCCCCCTCCAGTCCATGGACCAGTTTCTTCCATGAAACTGGTCCCTGGTGCCAAAAAGGCGGGGGACCACTGGTATAGCAGGAGTAGGGACCATGGGCATTTGAGCTACTTCTTCATGTTACTTAGCCATGTCTTCAGGGCTTGTTCTGGCCCGGTTTCGTATATATCACTTCTATTTAATGATGGAGTGCTGCTGTGCATGCCTAACTTTATGGCTCTGTGGGTCAGATAACACCCAGTTCATGATGGGCAGCTTAGGTCACATGGTTACTAGGTACCATGGTTAAGCTCTTCATCTCTACTAATGTCTAGTAGCAGGCAAAAAGCTATTTCTCAAAAGAGTAGTTACCTACAGGGGATGAAGATTTTTGTTCTAAAATCCTAAGAGCCTGAGCTATGATTCATCTATATGGGCCTGCAAAAGGCTCCAACAACATTACTATCTGTCACTGATACTTCAAGCACCATTGTATCTATTGAATTACATGACCCAAGAGACAGAATTTTGCAAAGCAGCCTGGGCCTGTAACAGAGCCTTTTCTAATTCTGGGATCCACTCAAAGCTAGCAGATGTTCAGGTTATCACTGCAGCACTTGAGCTGGAAATTGAATCCTTGAATTCATTTTTCCCCCTGCTTTGTCCAGTGAAATTAGGAGCAACCAGGAAATCTTGCATTTATTAGTTTTACAAAAAATGTTCAAAGGTATCATATACTTGTTCACCCAGAACGTTGCCCCTTGTAAGTATTTTATTTGGAATATGCAATGGTAATAGTTTGTATATTTCAATTGTCACATCATACTATGGACTCTCTATCCATATTGTCTTGACTAATGGAGATAATTAATCCCTTTAAATATGGTCAGATTAGAGAACCAATTCCAGAAACCCCAACACTAATTCAGAAAATACATTCTTAATATTTTGTCCCTGTAGAACCACTCCTGATACGAAAATCTGTTAGTTATGGTTCTTTAGAGAAACAAAGATAATTATCAAGATGAATATATTAGGTCTCAGTGTCTCTTCTCTCTCCCTCTCTTTCTCTGAATTGACTCATATGATTCTGAAGGCTAGAAAGTCCAAAAATCTGCAATCTTCAGGGTGAGCAGAGACTCAGGGAAGAGTTAATGTCCCAGCTCTCGACCCACAGCAATCTGGAGACAGAATTTCATCTTCTATATCTTTGATCTTCTTTGTCTTAGATCTCTCAATTGAATGGAAGAGGTCTACCCATATTAAGGAGGGTAATCTGCTTTATTCAAAGTCTACTTATGTAAATGTCATTCCTATCTAAAAACATACCATCATAGCAACATGACGGTTTGTGTTTGACCAAATATCTGGGTACCATGGCCTAGCCAAGTTGATACATAAAATTGCCATTACAGTCAGATTGCAAATATTTGTGGCTTTGCGAACCATATGGTTTATGTTACAACTACTTAACCGTGCAGTTGTAGTCATAGACAATATGTAAATAAACAGAAATGGCTGTGTTCCAAGAACACTATATTTATAGACACTGAAATTTGAACCTCATGTAATTTTCACATGTCACAAAATTTTTGACTACCCAACCCCTACCACCCACCAGGTAAAAAATATACAGGCATGATGGCCTGTATATGGCCATGATGGCACACCTGTAATCCCAGCTACTCAGGAGGCTGTGGTGGGAGGATCACTTGAGATTGTAGTAAGCTATGATTGGGCCTGTGAATAGCCAGTGCATTCCAGCCTAAGCAACATAGCAAGACCCTGTCTCTAAAAAAAATGTACAGGCAGCAGTTGGGATTTAGAATAGTTTGGTGACTGTCAAGGGATCGCTTGCCCAAAATGTGGGAGCAGTGAGAATATGTGCAAAGGCCATATGAAGAGGTTTTTATTTTGTTGCATGTGTTTCAACTTGTACATTTTCAAGAACAGATACTTTCTTTTCCTGTTTAGCTTCTTCCTGAACCTGTCCTGGGATTTTCCAAGAAGTCCGCTATTAGGACAGTCTTCTTCCTGCTGCCCCCCAGATTGGGGGTGAGGAGTTACAGCAAAAATTTTTCTTTCCTGGTCAGGCTGCCTCTTGCTTTATTTCTTGTGGGACAGATTATGCATGTAAGGAAAAGTCTGGAACCTGTCAGCTGTTCTTCTAACCCAGTGCTTTGAACAACGCTTGTTGAGACCGTTCTCAAGTTCCAGTGCTCAGTGTGTATGTGCTGTTTTGTGCTTTCACTTATCTTTCTGCTTTGGCTTTAGGTTCATATATTTGCATTTATATAAACTCTTTGTGAAATAAAAATTATAATAAAAGAAGGCAGCGTAGGGTAGCGGACAACAGTTCACTGGAATCATAATGCTGGGTTTGAATCTGGGTTCAGCCACTTGAGAGCTGTGTGATTTTTCTTTTTCTTCTTCGTTTTTTTTTTTTTTTTTTTTAGGCAAGCATACAACTGAGGTTTATTGAGGAGAGAAATTTAAGATTACAGGCAAGGCCGGGCATGGGGGTTCATGCCTGTAACCCTAGCACTCTGGGAGGCTGAGGTGGGCAGATTGTTTGAGCTCAGGAGTTCAAGACCAGCCTGAGCAAGAGCGAGACCCCATCTCTACTAAAAATAGAAAGAAATTAATTGGCCAACTAAATATATATATATATATATATATATATATATATATATATATAAAATTAGCCAGGCATGGTGGCACATGCCTATAGTCCCAGCTACCTGGGAGGCTGAGGCAGCAGGATTGCTTGAGCCCAGGAGTTTGAGGTTGCTGTGAGCTAGGCTAACGTCACGGCACTCACTCTAGCCTGGGCAATAAAGTGAGACTCTGTCTCAAAAAAAAAAAAAAAAAAAGATTACAGGGCAAGATCAAGATATAGGTTTACAGAGCATGATACATATGTCACGGATGATGACTGGACTCCTTTTCACAGCAAAGGGACAGCAAAAGGAAGGGGCAAAAGGAGGGATTGGCTATGGTCTGCATCTCATTTTATAGTGCCTGGATAGGGACCTCCCTCATGGTTCAGAGGTCACCATGGAACCACTTTGATTGGATAGTTTAAAGTCACATGACCTGAGCCTTAAGTACACATGTGGGTTCTAGGTCACTTTCTGGACTTTATGGTACCCATACTGCTTGGCCTGTGGGCTACAGAGTCCTCTACATTCTTTTGCAGCTGGTGTACCAAGTTCTGATTGGCAGATTCATAGGGTATTCCCTCATCCCCAGGTATGGAGAATTAGGGTGTGGCAGACCAGGCTGGGGGCAACAACACCCACTTTCATCCCTAGGAGACCCGGAATCCCTCACTATCTACCTAACATTCCTCACTCTGTATTCTAGAGGCCCAAATCATTGGGTAGGAACATTGACTCATCTGGCTGCTTTGTGCTGAGCAGGGGGTGATGATCCCTATTAGGGTGGCTTCCTGTAGGTTTTCTGGGGTCTCTAGGGGACTTTGGTATATGTTTTTTGTAGATTATTGTAGTTGTAGGTGTAAGGAGGGAGGTAGGCTGGCAGAGAATGTAGGACTATTTGTACCTTGATGGCCTCTAGACAGGATGAAATAAATTTAGTTAGAAAATGTATAAGAATCAGTTCCAATACGAGAATTCCCAGGATGCAAAGTGATGTGGTGACCGAGGGACTTACTAAGGATGTACACTAGGGCCTAGAGGTCTTGCCTCATGTCTGGAGATTGGAAGTAGGCTCTAGGATGGCATCAATGTTGTCCTGAACTGTCCTGACTGGTTAACAGAGAAGCAGCACTGTTCTTTTAGGAACAAGAAGGTGCCCCCTTCTGCTGGGGTTACAATATCGAGGGCCTACCTATTTTGTAATGTGACCCCTGACAGCGAATCTAACTGTTCCTGTAAGAGGGCAAACGTATGGCTAGTTTTCACCAGAGCTTGTGTGTGCTACCTCCACAGCCAAAGACTGCTGCAGGCCCAGGGATGTGCCTCCTGTTGCTACTCCAGCAGTAGTTATTGTTCCTATAGAGGCAAAAAGTGGCAGTTTGGTTTGCCAGGGCAAAAGGTATCTTGCTCATGGATAAACAGTTTGTACTACTTATATGAACAAGCCACAGCAGGAGGAGTCCCCTTAAGCAGGCATTGGTGATTCTCCAAGTGAGTACACAAATATTTGGCTCTGATGTTGGAGTCCTTTTGTCCATGGGGGCCAGATGAGTTTCATTTTTGTCTTTTCATGGCTTCATCCAAGAATAAGGGATCCCAGTAGGTATGCCTGGGACCTTAATAGCAGTTGAGGTAGCAAGTAAGACTGGATAAGGACTTTCTACACCAGGGTTAGCTGGCATGTGGGGGACCCATCCTTCTACTTGTTTGATGAGCACTAAGTTCCCTGCTGACAGAAAGGACTAGGGAAATAAGGGTCTCTAGGCAGTAGCTTGTGTTCTTAAAATGTCTGCAAGAACCAAGCTATTTGAAGGGCACGTTGGTATCCAGCTGTTTCCTGTGAAGCCAAGGCAGGACTGTTGTCACTCTGTAAGGACCTGGGGAGGCCAAAACAAGATCTGATGTCCTCCAGAAGTCTTCAAGAAACTTCAGTGGCCTTTTCAGTCCTGCAAGGAAAAGGTTTAGCTCAATGAGTAAAAGTGTCAATAAACACTAACAAGGATTTGAATCCTCTATAGGGAGGCATTTCAGTGAGATCTATCTGCCAGTCCTCACTGAGGTATGTCCCCTTTCATTGTGTTGGAGAGGCAAGTTTTGCCCTCAAAGGCCCTCAAGGATTATTGGTTTGGAAGATAGTACAGAGTGAGGTAACTTGTAAGAGTCCCATGAGGCTAGGTTCCTCCTGAGCTTAGAAAGAAATCCACACTTGCAGTTTAGACTGTAAGTCACATCCTAGCAAGTTGCAGGACAAGATCATTTCCTCACACAAACAAAGCAAAGGGTGAATAAAGAATTGTTTGGTAAGTACCCTGCAGGTGGCAGGTAGGCCAGCCAATTTTCTTTTGATTCTGGGGCTGCCTGGACTCAAGCTCAGAAGTTCTGTTACAGAAAACAGAATTAGTGGCAGCCACCATGTTGTCCAGGGAGGTGGTAGGGTCCTGGATAAGCTTCTGGAGATTTTTCCTAATATCTGGTGCTGCTTGGGTCAAGAATTTGTCTTCATGGCCAGGTGTGGTAGCTCATGCCTATAATCCTAGCACTCTGTGAGGCCTAGGCAGGTGGATCGCTCTAGGTCAGGAGTTAGAAACCAGCCTGAGCAAGAGCAAGACCCCGTTTCTACTAAAAATAGAAAGAAATTAATTGACCAACTAATATATATAGAAAAAAATAGCCGGGCATGGTGGTGCATGCCTGTAGTCTCAGCTACTCGGGAGGTTGAGGTAGGAGGATCCCTTGAACCCAGGAGGAGTTTGAGATTGCTGTGAGCTAGGCCGACGCCATGGCACTCTAGCCTAGGCAATACAGTGAGACTCTGTCTCAAAAAAAAAAAAGAATTTGTCTTCTAACATCACCCATCCCTCATAGAAGTTAAGACCAAGAATGGTATGTCTCTCTATTGCCTCCCCCAGGCAATCCAGGAAGGCTATGGGGTTTTCCTCAGGCCCCTGTATGGTGGTGACTTTGGAATAGTTGACCGCCTTTTTCCTTGTGGCCTTGAGGCCAGCCTTGACACATACTAGAATATGTTAGCTCTTCCACCTCTCTTCTGAGGATTTATTATCCCACCCTGGGTCAGTTATGGACACCACTGTTTTGTCCACTGGATATCTAGGATCTGAAAGATGTAATCTGTCTAGCAAACTTTTGTGCTTCCATTAACACTCTGGATTTCTCAAAATCATTTTAAGTCTGGCTTAGAATACATTGACATCTTTCCAAGCCAAGTCATAGGCTAGACACAAATGCTTGAATGTCTCTACATACTTATCAGGGTGATTGATGCAACTTCCCAGATCCTGCTTTGTTTTAACTCTACTAAAGGACCTATGGACCAGGGTTGGTCTGAACCCCCCTGCTGTTTCCTCCAAGGGCAACAGTGGAGTAGCATTTCCTCCTGCTGGAGGTAGAGATGGCACCACCTTCCCTTTGTAGGGCCCCCTTCAGTTCTCCCTGCATATGGGAGAAGCTCAAAACAAGTGAGAACCTGAGGAGGATCTCTCAATACCATAGTCTTACTTGGCTTTGTATGTTCCTTGCAGCACTAAGGATTCTTACCTAAATAAAAGAAAGCTTATACACACAGTATTTCAGCTCATTCTCCTTCCCTCTTGTAAAAGAGGTCCAGTTGTAACATGGTGGGAGACTTAGAGTCCCATGTGGTGACCACTGTTCTCCACTGTCCAGCTTGCACTGTGGTGGTTGTGCAGAATAAGATTAAGTGTTAGAGTGTCTAGATCAAACTTGTGCCAGGTTGGAGAATGCGCCTCAAAGGGATGTTAGGAGGGAAAGTAAAGGGAAAGGGAAATAAAAAAGGGAGAGACTTTGCCAGCAGGGGTCAGTTAGAGCTGGGTTTCCTCAAGTAACAAGCTGGACCACATGGCTGAGGATCAAGCAGGGGTAAAGGGAGTAATTGAGGTCAGAGTTGGGTTTCCCCATGTAGAAACCTGGACCACATGGCTGATGGGCAAAGGAGAAAAGGGAGAGGCTATACCCACTAGGGTCTGTTAGAGCTGAGCATCCCGGGTAACAGCCGGAGCCACAAAGCTAAAATATAGGTCCAGATGTCTCTTTTCTGATTCACAGGAAGAGGGGCTGTTCATGACCTCTTCAACCTAGGAGCCTCTCATTGTTAAGCACCAGAATAAGGATATCTGTGGGTGAAACAACTGGGTTTGTTTGTAAAAGCAACAGTGCTTAAGTGGTCAGCCACAATAAGGAAGGCACTTCATGGGACAGAGTGAAAAGAAGCTTGAAGGTGAAGGAGAAAGGCCCAATAAAAACAGGGGTGTAGGTATTTAACTGTGCCCCACATGGGAGAGACATAGTGGGAATAGATGCAGGAGAGATGACAATTAGTCCCATCTTATTGCCATGCATACAGGTTCACTCCAAGCGACTGAGCCAGGCACTAGATGGCTTAGTGCAGATAAAACTAGGGGAGGAAAAACTGTTTTAGCTTTAACACAGGAAGGGGCTGCAACACTTCATCAGATTGAAAAGAAAAGTGCATTATCAAAACCAATGCAAAGCCCAGAAATACAAAAGTGATAGTGCAAAGCCCTCTTCCCCAAATAGGAACAAAATGAAAGACTTCTCCCCTACCATGAGGGATGCATCCCCAAACTCCTTATTACACAGCTGGGTTTAGCCAAGAATTCAACCATGCAGTGAAATGGTGAGGGTGGAAAAGCAAAAGTGAGTACCAGCACCCCCTCCAGTGCTGGCTTCAAGGCAGGAAGAATCAAAGCAGGAATGTTATAGAGAAAGGCAAGCTGGCTTGACTACACAGAAACATTCAACTTGCGGAAATGGTGAGGGTGGAAAAGTAGAAGCAATGGTAGGAAGAACCAAAGTGAGAGTGTAACCATGGAGAAAGGCTTGCATAGGTAGAAACATGTGAGTCACACAAATGGCAGGGGTGGAAAAGCAAGAGCAAAGGGCAGGAAGATGCAGAGCAAGCCTTGCCTAGAGATAAACATCCGAGTCACAGAAATGGCCAGGGTGGAAAAGGGAAAGCAAGGGCAGGAAAACCCAAAGTGAGAGTGTAACCATGGAGAAAGGTGAGCTGGCTTGCTAAGAGAGAAACGTCTGAGTCATGGCACCAAATATGTCAGGGTTTAGTCTGAAAATGTTGGTTCTTGGCGCACCCAAGAATGGGTGAAGAATGACCAGACATGCCAAAGAATGACCAGACATGCCAAAGACAGGCAAACATGAAAATCAGGTTTATTGAGGAGAGAAAGATAAGATTAAAGGACAGGAACAAGATGCAGGTTTACAGAGTGTGATACACCATGAATGACAACTAGACCCCATTGTGACAGCAAAGGGAGAGCAAGAGGAAGGGCCAAAAAGAGGGCTGTGTGATTTTTCTTTACCTTTCAGGGCCTCAGTTTCCTAAAAGTAAGAGAGATGGATTTGGGAACTAAGTCATGTGGTTTTTAAATTAATTATGTTGAAGTGCCTATAAAAGTACCTGGTGCATAGTAAGCTGGATATATATTTGTACAATAACCAAATTAAAAGGTGTTCACGTAAAACACAGATTTCAACCATCTAGTCTTTCTAGTTGTGTTACCTTGAATTTTGGCTTCTGAATTTTTAATTTTGTCATAAAAAGGACTTTTATTCCCTCTAAAGCATTATTTCCAATATTGTTGTCTACAATCCACAAATTTTTAGGGTGTAAAACTATTTTACCTGTACTTTACATTATTTGCATATTTTTAAATAATGTATATGCCTTTTATATTTATATTAGTTCTAATATATTAGAATACAATTTTCAAAAATACTAGTTTAGTGGGTAAAATTATTTCATTTTAATATTAGTAGAAGGCTTTTAAATTAAGACAAATATTATATTTAAAAGATTCTGTTATAAAAGTATTCCTAATGTCAGAGAAGATGGACTGGGGATTATGTGGTGATAACATAAACACATTTCATGATATTTTGTATTTAAAACTTACCATGATTTAATATTTTATTTTCTAATATGGTTGTATTCTTTTTAAAGTATCTTTTCACACCCTCGCAAAATCATTTTATCCAAGTAGCAGCATATCTTATTTTCATGCCTGGCTGGATTTTTATATTTGTTGCAAACTAAGGAAATACAAAGAAATTTATATGGGTCAAAATGTATCAATCTACCACTCACTTTTCTTGTAGAATTTCTTAATGTTGGATGTGTTTCACAATGTAACCTAGAACTCAAAATGGAAACCTGCCTTTGAATCTAAACAAAACAAACTTTCTCTTTGCTTCTCCCTTAACTCAAACTTTTCCCTAGGATTGATTAAAATAACTTAGAAAATTTCAAGTTTATATATTTGAAGTTATCACTTTATTTGGATTATTTCAAAAAGCAAGAAAATTCAAAATAATTCTATGAGGATTTTTGCAGATCTTGCCCAAGTAGCAGAATTTCTGGGGAGCAGAAATGGGCATGTTTAAAACCTGAAGACTTTGTGGTGAGAATCTAACCTTTTTTTTTTTGTTTTTTATTTGGCTTCTTGGTGTCTTATAGTGTTAGCCTCTCTCACAATTTTACTGATAAAAGGCTGGGATTTGATAGTGGCTGGGGGTAGACCAATTGCTACGGAGAGGGAACCTGTTGTCTGTCTTTCTTTACCAGCCAAAGGAATACTATGGCCAGGGTGGGGAGTCCTACTTGTGTAGATTTAGGGAGGCAAGCCCAAAGTTAGGAAGGACCACCCAGGTGGAGAGAAGAGCCCCAGATGCATGTAGGGAGATCACAGGGAACAATTATTAATACTTCATAATGCCTGAACATCCTTGCACTTTTTTTCACCTTGACATTATATTTTCCTTATTGATTTCTGTGAGGTTTTGATGTAGTAGGTCTATATTATAGGTCTCATTATCTAAGTATATTGCAAAAGTATCTTCCTGTATCTTTTTTTTAAACCTTGTTTTTGTATCCTTTTGCTAGACAAGTATCCTTGAACAACTTTTTTGTACCACATGCTTGTTTGTTTAGTTGCTATAGTTCATGAATTCAATTGCCAGAGAATTTAAAATTACAGAGATTATTCAGTGGGATGTCTGTCTCTACCCTTGTCTACCCAGCATTCTTTTCCTTTGAAACAGGACATTTTTGTATCCTTCTTTGATCCCTTTTGTTTTTATTTTTCCTCTACTAATAACTTTTAATTTTAGAACAGTTTTATATTTACAGAATGATTTCAAAAATACTGTGGAGCGTTCCCATATACCTCATACTTGTTTCTCCTATTGTCAATACCATACATTGGTATGGTATATTTGTTACATGAATTTACCTATATTGGTACATTTTTATTAACAGAAGTCCATATTTTATTCACACATCCACAGTTTCCCTACCATGTCTTTCTCTGTCCCAGGATCTCATCTAGGATATCACACTACATTTAATATTCAAATGTCTCAAGGTTCCTCTTTGTTTTTGATGACCTTGACAGTTTTAGGGATTACTGGTTAGATGTTAGTAGAATGTCCCTCAATTAATATTTTAAAAAAATTGTATGAAGGAAGAAGATAGCAGACTAAATAAATAAATATTTTTAAAAACTGATTTATAATTCACATACTATATAATTTATCCTTTGAAATTACACACGTCAGTACTTTTTAGTATATTCACAATGTTTTCCAACTACCCCTATTATCTAATTTCAGAATGTTTTCATCATCCTAGAAAGAAGCCTCATAACAATTAGCAATCACTCCTCATGCAGTCCTTCCCTATCCCCTGACAATCTGTTTTCTGTCTCTATGGATTTACCTGTTCTGGACATTTCATATAAACTGTAGGTCATATAGTAACTATATGGTTAACATTTTTTAGGCATTGCTACTCTTCCAAAGTGGCTGAGTTATTTTACTTTCTTAGCAATGTAGGAGGGTTCCACTTTGTCTATCTCCTTCACAATACTTGTTATTGTCTTTTTAATTATAGTCCTAGGTGGCTTCTCCTTGTGCTTTTCATTTGAATTTCCCTAATGACTAGTGATAGTGTCTTTTCATGTGCTAATTGTTCATTTACATAGTGGGGATTTTTTTAGAACAGTCTATTTAAATCCTTTGCCCATTTTTATTTTTTTGTTGTTTTATTGTTGAATTGTAAGACTTCTTTACACATTCTGGGTATTATACTCTTATCAACTTTATGATTTATAAATATTTTCCCCATTCTGCTGGTTGTCTTTTCAGTTTCTTAATAATGCCCTTTGAAGCAAAAACTTATATGTAACTGTGATGAAATCCAATTTATTTATTATCTTTGGTTACTTGTGTTTTAGGTGTCATAGATGAGAAACCATTGCCTAATCCAGGGTCATACAGATTTACAGATATATTTTATTCAAGTTATTTTTATTTTAATCTCTTAAATTTAGGCATTGGTCCACTTTGAGGTCATTTCTGTACCTGGTGTGATTCAGGGTTTCTGATTAGTTTTTGCTGATTATGCAATGTCTGTTCTATAGAGAATAGTTTTACTACAGATTTAGTGTCCCTTAAGCTTAAATGTTCAGCTTGGGGGCATGCGTAGACTTTGGAAAAAAGTAGAATGATTGGGATACACATCAGGGAATATCATACTCATGGCCGAGTTTGCTGGCAGTCTCCTTTTCTGTATCTTCACTCCCCAATAGTAGGATGTGCTGAATTAGGCCTATGATTTACCAAAATGTCCTAGTTAATTAAGGAGATGAATGAGCCAAATAGCAGTTGTTTTTTGATATTCTGTAAGGCCCAAGAAGCCCATTCTGTTGCCTCTGGAATTGAAAGCCAACTTTTTAATGCCACAGAACAAATAGAAGATTATGTGGAGGGCAATCAGAGTTTGAAAAGAGAATAGACCAAATGGGTAGAAGATGGGTCCGAGAAACTAGATCATCAATGATATGAGGGTTAAGAATTAAGGCTGGGCAAGGTGGCTCACGCCTGTAATCCTAGCACTCTGGGAGGCCGAGGCGGGAAGATCATTCAAGGTCAGGAGTTTGAAACCAGCCTGAGCAAGAGTGAGACCCTGTCTCTACATAGAAAAAATTAGTCAGGCATGGTGGCACATGCCTATAGTCCCAGCTACTTGGGAGGCTGAGGCAGGAGGATCATTTGAGCCCAGGAGTTTGAGGTTGCTGTGAGCTAGGCTGATGCCACGACACTCTAGCCTGGGTATAAAGTAAGACTCTGTCTCAAAAAAAAAAAAAAAAAAAAAAAAAGAATTAAATATAATTTTAATAATATGTATATTTTAATTGTAAAGGAGAGATGGGTGTGGTGGCTCATGCCTGTAATCCTAGCACTCTGGGAGGCCAAGCTGGGTGGGTGGATCTTTTGAGCTCAGGAGTTCAAGACCAGCCTGAGCAAGAGTGAGACCCCGTTTCTACTAAAAAAAAAAATAGAAAGAAATTAGCTAGACAACCAAAAATATAGAAAAAAATTAGCCAGGCATAGCGGCACATGACTGTAGTCCAGCTACTTGGGTGGCTGAGGCAGTAGGATGCTTGAGCCAGGAGTTTGAGGTTGCTGTGAGCTAGGCTGACACCACGGCATTCTACCCCAGGCAACAGAGTGAGACTCTGTCTCAAAAAAAAAATTGTGAAGGTAATTCATGATCATTGCAAAAAAGTGGAAAGTACTACAAAAAGTAAAAAACAAAATCTTTAATTGTGACAGCCAAGAGCCTAAAGAAACATGACAGTAATGATGTGGCATGTAATGTGTGGTATCTACAATTGAAAAGGATTTCAGTAAAAAACTGAGGAAATATAGTAATAAGATATGAACATTAGTTAACAACTACAATAAAAAAATGTATACACTATTCCCACTCTTAGAGGAAGTATCACTGTAACATTTGGCACAACTCCAAGAGCCAAAACTTCTATAGTGTTTTTAGTCTATCCTAGGACCTGTTCCAAATATATATATTAACTCATTGAATTGTCAAACTATTGTATAAAATAAGTATAATAACCTTTCATTGTAAAGATTAGGAAAATAATGCACAGAAAGTTAAGTAACTTGTCCATGATAGCATTGCAGTCAATATTCAAAGCTAGCATTTGAATCAAAAGAGCCTGAGCCTGTATAATCAGAAATGAAAAGAAAAAAGAAAAAAAGAGCCTGAGTCCAAAGGAATGGTTTTTACCACTAGACTATAATGGCATATTCTTTCATAATTTTTTCAATGTGCAAATAAACATATGTACATAATACATCTTCATATAATTTTACATTATATTTTGCTGGTCACTCTCATGATGAGTCAGCTTCTTATTTACTTTATACAAATATGTAACCAAGAACTATTAGAAATTGCAACTTTTTATAGATCAAAAACTATTAAATATTTATATTTATTTGGCTCCATCTAATAGGTCATTCTATCAGCCATCTTGTGTTTTATTACTTATATATACATTAATCTATTTAGCCTGTTTTTTGTGAGGCATATTACCTTAGTTACCAAGATTTTATTATGATAAAAGTCTGCATTGATAAGCCTCTGCTCACTTGTTTTAATACAGTATTATTTGAGGAGGGAATTTAACTTTTTAGTCCACCTCCGCTCTCCTCCCCACACTTCTTTGATAATGGACAATTGAAAATGGCAAAGGTATATAAAAAACATGCAAATGAAGCTTTAGGATTATTTCCTTAGCTTCCTATCCTCAGAATTACATTTTTCCAACCTACACAAATGTCTTAAGTTTTGGATTTACCAATGCCTTTGTTACATCTGCAGGCAGGATATTATTAGCTTAAAAATCATGTGTTTACTTATCCATTAGTATTGTATGAAAGTGCCTATTTCCTCCCACTCTAGCTATTGGTAAAATTTTTACGACTCTACTGGTAAAAATTTAAATGTATCCAAATTTAATAGACAATTTAGATTTTAGGTAGGGATCTAACTTCATATATTTGTTTTAGAGTAATTGAATTGCCAATTTTCCTAATTGGATATACATTCTTTGCTTTTTATTTCAAAGTATTAAGGGGGTACAAATGTTTTACAGTACATGAATTGTTTTTGTAATGTTCGAGTCCTGACTATAGGTATACCTGTCACCCAAATAGTTTTCATATTACTTATTAGGTTGGTTTATTCTGCTGCCCTGCCCTCTCCTCCCCCCTGTTCAATTTCCACTTAAGTTTTACTTCTCTCTGTGCAGATGTGTGTTCTTTGGTTAGTTCCAATTTAATAGTGAACATATGGTATTTGTTTTTCCATTCTTGAGATACTTCACTTAGGAGAATGGTCTCCAGTTTCATCCAGATTGTTGTAAAATACATTGGTTCATCTTTTTTATGGCTGAGTAGTACTCTATCATGCATATACCACATTTTATTAACCCACTCATGAACTGATGGGCACTTGGGTTGATTTTGCATCTTTGCAATTGTGAATTGTGCTATAATAAACATTTGAGTGCGGGTGTCTTTTCAGTGAAAAGTCTTCTTTTTCTTTGAGTAGATACCCAAAAGTGGGATTACTGGATCCAGTGGTAGGTCTACTTTTAGTTCATTGTGGAACCTCCATACTGTTTTCCATAGAGGTTGTGATAATTTGCAGTCTCACCAACAGTATATAAGTATTTCTTTCTGTATGCATCCACGCCAGCATCTGCAGTTCTTGGACTTTTTAATAAAAGCCATTCTAAATAGGGTAAGGTGCTATCTCACTGTGGTTTTAATTTGTATTTTCCCTGAGTAACTTCCTGGAGGGCTTAATTATATTATGGTCTTTTGGGGGAATAATTTTCACAATTTGCCACCCAAAAAGATAGAAAGTAGAAAATGGGAAAACAAATCCCACCAAATTTCAACAATGTATCATCTTCTTAGAATTAGGGATATTTTCTTCTGGAAGGCTTTCAAGTATCTGGCATATTTGCATTGATTGTGGTTTCGATCAAATTAAACTTTCACAATCCAGCTTTTCCATATCGCATTTAGGAAGACCAAAGCTGATTGTAAATGAGGATTGCTTGGCCAGTGACACCTGCAAAAATTTCTTGGGGAAATATTAATAAGAAGTATTGCCTAAATATTTTACATATATTTAAAAACAGGTAGACGCGTACATTGACCCTCCCAGTTGCTGGTGGTTTCTGGAGTCTCTCACTCTACGCGCCAGTGCTTTGGGTGCTAGGGGTCCAGTAGACCCCTACCGCCAGGTCATTCCGGTCAGACTGGACGCTGGGCCCCCTGCACTGCGGCAAACGATTGCGCATGCGCGGTCATAGGTGAGGCCTGGCGCACATGCGTGGTGGGGCAAGTGCTAAGTCTGCCTTTGCCGCGGCGAGTCCTGCGCAGAGCTGGGTTGCCGCAGGAGATGCCTGACGCCTCACCCTGAGGATCGGTCAGTGACGCGATGGAGCGAGCAAGGTCAGCTGTGTGGTGGCTTTTCTGAAGAGATAATCTGGGGAGTGCTCATTTTTGTTCAGCAGATATTCCAGGTTTTCGGGTTTTAGAGTATTGTGAAAAGGAATTCGGGGCCCTAAAGTCCTTTGTTCCGGACAACTGACAGGGTTTGGAGGCTTGGGGACGCTGCCATCCCTACCCTGTGGTATTCTGTCTGCCTTGCGTCACGTCCCCCAATCTGTCCCATCCTATTGCAACAGGTTCTTTTGCGGGTGGATCTTTGCCCTTCAAATCAAGGTGACTGCGGCCAGGAGGGGTCTTAGGCGTGATGGCGGCAGTGGGGTGACCGCTGCGCGGTGGGACCAGGGTATATCGGGTGACCGCAGGGCCTGGGGACTTGTTCTAGTGACCTCGGTGAGGAGGCTGTGGTAGCGGTCTGGAGGAGTACGTGGGCGTGATGGCGTGACTGTGGTCAGGGGTTTCCATAGTGGTGACCTCGGCGGGAAGCGGGGTAGTTGGTGTGGCGGTAGAGATGGTGGGGCCTGTGGAGTGTCCGAGAGGGCAGCAGAATGATAGCTGTGGTGGGGAGGGCTCAGGGGAGAGGCAGTGCTGCAGTCGACAGCCTTTAATTTAGAGAAAAGTGAGAACGTTAAATTTTCTGACCTGCGGTGGGCGTCCAGTTAACATTTTGTGGTGGTTGTGCTTTTTTTTTCTTTTTTAAGTGTCCAATATCTGCATTGAATTAATGTAAATATTTGGTTTCTTTGTATTTTCTATGCCTTTATGATTCCTCACTATGGTATAAGATAGGGAAATGATGTGCAGGCGTTGAATTTATGTATCTCCTGACAGATATGCGAAGTGATGGTGGAGAGGACTCTTGTTTTCCATTGTTTTCCCCTGCGTTGGGAATCGGGTGTTTGAAGGCTTTCTGGGTTTAGTACAGGGGTCCATTCCGCGTCACAGCCATTGTGCGGCACCCCAAAGATGGCTGCCACCGCAGCTGCAAAGGTCTGCGCAAGCGTGGCAGTGTGGGGGTGTTCGCCCCTTCCCCACAAAGCTGCAGGTGGGGAGGGGGCTCTGTGTTGGTCTGCCAAGCTTCTGCAGTGTTGGAATTTGAGCCACGCCCTCTCCAAGGTAGTGAAGAGACTAAGCTGGCTAGAGCGGGTTGCTGCCCCCCTCCCCAAAGTGCCAGGGTTGGGAAGGGTACTGGGTGCGCAGACGCAGCAGGGTGACAGCAGCCTCCGCCCCTGGTAGGGTGGCCAGCGGGAAGGGGGGGATATGCAGTCTCTGCCTGGAAGAGATGGCAGCCATCCCTTCACCTGGCTGCTACAGCAGCTGCTCCTTTCCGGATGTGGCGCTGTGGAGGGGGGCAGGGGAGTAGGGAAGGAGATGGGTTGGCGCAGGCTTTGCCTAGCCGGCTTGGCAGCTGCCCGCTCCCCATATTTCCACAGTGGAGGATAGGAGCGGAATGAGAGAGCCGCCAGAGATTTGTACAGCCCCTGCTTTTGGGGGATGGCAGCTGCGCTGCGCTTTTCAGTTCTGCAGTGGACTAGAGTGGTGGGGGTGTGGAGATGAACAAATGCGCAGCCACCTCAGGACCTGCTGTGTTGTTTCAGGCAGCCTCCATCACTGGTAGAGAGTTTAAATCCTACATTTTTGTTTTTCTAGATTCCTCCTTGGTTGTATTGTGCATAATCTAATTCTCCATTTTTAGAATGGACTCAGTAACCCGTTATTTAAGTGTTCTTCCTGTTGCCATTCTTTCTCACTTTGTAGATTTAATAAATTAACATTTACGTCACCATTGAGAGCCAGTTATCCTTCTTAATCTTGGGATATTCCATTCAGGTCCACACCATAGATGCTTTCCTTAAACAAGGGGTGAGGGGATCAGGTTACCATCCTGCCATGGTGAAGGGATGTGTGAAACACTGGACCCTGCTGGACTTCCAGGAGCTGAAAGCAGTAATTTGCATTTGTCTAATAAAGAGAAGAAAAGATAATCAAAATGTGGGGAGATTCCTACTGGGCTGGGGTCGGAGCTACTACCTTTAATTGAATTTTTAAGTTAATGCTTGTGATCATTTATCAAGTTGGAGCTACTATGAAAACTTGGTGAGAAAGGATATTGAGTGAAGTAGCTGAATTTCTGTATTACAATACTTTTTTTCCTAAGCATTTTACGTTAAGGATTTTGTTTTCCTTTGCAGGATTTTAATGTTTGCCTTTTTATTTTTACATTTTTTCCCTTGTAACCATTAATGTCTGGTTGTGCTGAGTTGTAATTAATGAAAAGGTAAATTTAAGAAGCTTGAAAAACTTTGTTCTGGAATTATCTCTTTCTGTGTAGTTTTAAAAATAAAGGGAGTCTGGGATTCAGTGTGATGCTTATCACTTACCCATTTTCGTCCCTGCTTGTATGAAGATACTGCTTCAAATATATTTTGGTTTAATTTCTGATTATTTGGCTATTTGCAAGCTGATCATTTATCCTGGTCCGCCATTTTGTAGATTTTCACTCAGGCTCAGGATTCCAATATGGCCGACCCCTTTGGAAATGCCTTATGAAGTTTCAGGGTCTCTGTTCTACCCTGTGAACTGGCTCAGTATTAAGGCTTTTTGAAAATGGGGAGTGTAAGCTCTTCCTATGACTTAGAGCAAGGAAGGAAGGACCTTTCTGTTGTTCCCTTAGACAGGGTGGTATCTGGTTTGGGTGTTTTCACATAATTTATTTTGCATTATCTTGATTGCCCTATTCTGACAATTGCTTTATCACTGAAATATTTCTCCCACTTATGGTTATTTTGCATCTTTATTTCTTTCTTACCCTCTTCCTTTTACTAATGAGTAATTTTTTAAAGTGTTCTAACAAATTTCACTTTTAAGGTGTTAAAGCTTTCTAACTAAATTAATTTCTTATATTTGTCACTGCACTCTGTTCATGTAGCTATTTGGAAGAATCCTTGAAGTAAGCATGTTATGAGTGCTGCCCTTCACACAACTTGAGATGGTGAGGTTTTTAAAAATCTTCTTTGCTCCCTATAGGGCTATCATTGGTCCTATCTCTCTCCTCTGCTTTGTGGCCCAGAGCCTGAAAGCTTGAATGAAAGTTGTTATTGGTTAAGGTAGTTGACTGACATACTCCATCATGCCTGGCTAATTTTTCTAATTATTTTTAGGAGACAGGGTCAGGGTCTCACTATGTTGCTCAGGCTGGGCTCGAACTCCTGGCTTTGAGCAGTCCTCCCACCTTGGCCTCCTCCCAAAATGCTGGGATTACCAGCATGAGCCATTGCACCCATTCAGAATTCTATTTTTGGTGATTCTACCTAGGTTTTATTTAGGAGGCACTGATTTTTCTTATATTTTGGGGTGTAGACTGGTAGTATTTTATGTTAACTTTTTTAAAAATTTAATTCCTAACATATTAGTTGAATTTTTATTAAGTTGTTTTTTTATATAAAGCATATTACTTTATAGAAAGTGAGGCAGTTAGGAATAAAACTGTAGTATTCCATTGTTTTCTGCTTTTCAGTATATTCTGAGGTTATTATATCTTTTCATAAAAGTGATATTAGATCAAAAAATTAATGTTGTATACATATTAACTAAATTTTTCCCCTTAAATACTTAATTTCCTGAAACGTTGGTCTCTGGGTAGGAATACAGCTAGTAAGATTATAATAAGTAAGTGTGGGTATGTGAATGTATCAAGAACATTTGGGAAACTTCAATATTTCGATGAAAAGGCTCATAGATGATTTTTATATGTAGTTTAAAAATAAGTACATTCAGAAAATTGAACTAACAATTTTTTATGATGGCTGTTTTCTTTACTCTGACCTTTCATCCTGAGCTGCTGCTGCTGAAGGAGTAAAGGAACTGAGGATTTTTTTGGTAGTGTTTGCAATTATGCAATATTAGATTAATGATCTTGATAGCTCCTTTTATTGTATTAAATTAATATTATATTATCAACTATATTTATGTCTTTACCATTATGTCATAGCATGAATCAGTACTTCATTTCTTTTTATGTCTGAATGACTTTCCTTTGTATGGATATACCATACTACAACATATTTTATATATTCATCAGTTAATAGACATTTGAGTTATTCTACTTTTTGGGAATTATGAATAATGTTTCTAGGGACATGTACAAGTTTATGTATTTTAATATCACTCCATATGGGAGTGGACTTGCTGTGTCATGTGTTAAATTTTTAGGAAGTGCTAGAAGCTATACCATTTTACATTCCCACTAGCAATTTTTCCACATCCTCCCCAACTTCGTGGTGTCAGGTAGTATCTTAATGTGGTTTTCATTTGTATTTCTCTAATGACTAATGATATTGAGCATCTTTTCATGTGCTGTCTGGCCATTTGTATGTTTCCATTTCAAAAATAGGTATTGTCTGGCCAGGTGCGGTGGCTCATGCCTATAATCCTAGCACTCTGGAAGGCTGAGGCGGGCAGATTGCTCAAGGTCAGGAGTTTGAAACCAGCCTGAGCAAGAGGGAGACCCCGTCTCTACTGTAAATAGAAAGAAATTAATTGGCCAACTAATATATATAGAAACAATTAGCCAGGCATGGTGGTACATGCCTGTAGTCTCAGCTACTTGGGAGGCTGAGACAGTAGGATTGCTTGAGACCAGGAGTTTGAGGTTGCTGTGAGCTAGGCTGATGCCATGGCACTCACTCTAGCCTGGGCAACAAAGCGAGACTCTGTCTCAAAAAAAAAAAAAAAAAAAAAAACATAGGTCTTCTCTTTTTATTGTTAAATTATAAGAGTTCTTTACATATTTTAAATATAAGACTTTAAAAAAAGACTTTATTGAGGTATGATTTACATACAAAAAGCTGTATATACTTAATGTTACAAATTATATTAGAAGTATAGACCTTTGCAGCCATTATCATAGTAAGTGACATAAACTTATCCATCACCTCCGAAAGTTTCTTTCTTCTTCCTCTTTTTGTAGTTACGTTTGTTTATTTTGGAGGTTAAGACTATATGGTTTGGGCCAGGCGTGGAGGCTCACGCCTGTAATCCTATCACTCTTGGAGGCCTAGGCGGGCAGATTGCTCGAGGTCAGGATTTCGAAACCAGCCTGAGCAAGAGCAAGACCCCATCTCTACTATAAATAGAAATAAATTAATTGGCCAACTAATATATATAGATAAAAAAATTTAGCCAGGCATGGTGGCACATGCTTGTATTCCCAGCTATTCGGGAGGCTGAGGCAGCAGGATTGCTTGAGCCCAGGAGTTTGAGGTTGCTGTGAGCTAGGCTGATACCACAGCACTCACTCTAGCCTGGGCAACAAAGTTAGACTGTTTCAAAAAAAAAAAAGACCATATGGTTTGCAAATATTTTCTCCTATTCTGCTAGTTGTCTTTACTTCCTTTGTGTCTTTTGGAGCAAAGACTTCTGGTTTTACTTTTGATGAGATCCAGCTTATCAATTTATTTCTTACACTACTTACACTTTAGGTGTTGTATTTAAGAGACCATTGCCTTATCAAAGGTCACAAAAACAATAACAATGTATAAAATTTTATCATTAATAAATTTAATATATATATTTGATTTTTAAATCATTTTATATGACTTGATTAGAACATTTAAATTCTTAAAGGAATAAAGCAACTGTGGGTTATTAGTAAGCTATTTTACCAGTCTTAATCTAACATGGCTTTAAAATAGCTAGGGTTCAAAGAATTAGCTTTTGGAATGTGTCCTTTTATTTCTACCTTTGAGATATTACTTTCATCACTTTTCTGAAAGGCTTTTTCTTCTTTCTGACTTAGCATTTTTAAATTATAGGTTTAAGTGGTTTCTGCGGACTCTAACATGGCCAGCCCAAGTGGTGGGGGGGTGGTTCATGCTCAGTTCCCTTGAGCAGCCATTTTGTCAGGTGTTCTACAAATGATGACCTGGTGGGTTTGTGTGTGTTTGTGTGTATGTACTTGTGTGTGTGGGTGTATTAATATATGTTTTTGCTAAGTTGATAGCTTTTCACCTAAACAGTCCTTATATTTTTTTTCTTTTGGAAATCGTAAGAAAGCAGCATTTTCACGAGGTTTTTATAGTAGATATTTTATAATTTAAACTTTATGTTCTATCATTCTGTACAAAAGGATCTCTCTATTATATTCTAAAAAATATTTTCTGAAATCATTTTTAGAATCAGCTTTGCTATTTTTAGGGGGAAGTGTGAGGTGTGAGTAGGCAGTGGTATTATGTTGCGTATGTGTTTGTGTGTGTATGCATGTATCTGTGATGGGCTCTTAAAAGGAAAAAATGGTTGTAGCATAGATCCAGACTGGAAGATAAAGATCTTCTAATGTTTTAATTATAATTTGTTTTAATTAGATTGTGAATACTTTTAAAAAAACATTATATAAAATATAAATATAAATATAACCTTTAAACAGATAGTTGTTTCATATATTGATAAAGTCCTCTTAAAAGGAAAAAATGGTTGTAGCATAGATCCAGACCGGAAGATAAAGATCTTCTAATGTTTTAATTGTAACTTGTTTTAATTAGACTGTAGATACTTTTCAAAAACATTATATTAAATATAAATATAACCTTTAAACAGATAGTTGTTTCATATATTGATGAAGTCTATAACCAAATCTTTCTGTTTCAGGGATCGCTTACATCTGAGACGGACTACAGAACAGCACGTGCCAGAGGTGGAAGTCCAAGTCAAACGCAGAAGGACAGCCTCACTGAGCAACCAAGAGTGAGTACAGTTTGGGTTGAGGACCAACCAGTTCAGGTCAGAAACCCGTTTCAGTTGGGACAAAGTATCATGCAATGAAGTGACTTAATTGAAGAGTACATGTATATAATAAAAAAGATGCAGGAAAAAAGCAATGAAATCCTTGTTTGTGTTGTTCTAATGTATTTCAAACTCTCAAAATATTACTATTTTTGTCTTTTCTCACATACATGTGTAAGTAGGATTTTTATCTTTATAAAATTCTGTATTTATCCTTCAACATATACATACTTTATTTTTGCTATTAATCACTTTGAGTCCCACTGTAATAAAAAAATTAAATCACTTTGTATACTTGCACAATGTTCTGTGCATTGAAATAATATTAATTTACATATTCATTCTTTTTTTTTTTTTTTTTTTTTTTGAGACAGAGTCTCACTCTGTTGCCCAGGCTAGAGTGCTATGGCATCAGCCTAGTTCACAGCAACCTCAAACTCCTGGTCTCAAGCAATCCTACTGTCTCGGCCTCCCAAGTAGCTGAGACTACAGGCATGTACCACCATGCCTGGCTAATTTTTTCTATATATATATTAGTTGGCCAATTAATTTCTTTCTATTTTTAGTAGAGACAGGGTCTCCCTCTTGCTCAGGCTGGTTTTGAACTCCTGACCTTGGGCGATCCTCCCGCCTCGGCCTCCCTGGGTGCTAGGATTACAGGCACAAGCCACCAAGCCCAGCCATACATATTCATTCTTGCTCTAAAATATTTAGGATTTTATTTTTGGTTAGTACATTTATTCAGTTAAAAATTTAAAGTATATGTAGTTTTTCCTCTCTATTTATGAGATACACACCTGTCACCCAGGATTATAGATGTGTGGAAATAGACATACACAGACACAAATATTTTAATTTAGGTTTCTAGAAGGGCGATTTTAATTAAAAGTATATGAACATTTTTTTTTTTTAATTTCAGAGTATTATGAGGGTATAGACATTTTGGTTACATTTTATAACATTGCCTCTCCCTAGTGGGGGTTAGAGGCATGCCCTTCCCTGCCACAATACTCATCGTGTCCTATAGTTGTGAGTTTATCCCCCCAACCCCCCCATCCCTTCAGAATATTACTACCATGTGAGCAGCGTAGTGTTAATCAGTCAGTACCAATTTGATGGCGAGTACAAGTGGAGCCTATTCTTCTGATCTTGTGCTACCTCACTTCGGATAATGGGCTCAAGCTCAATCCAGGAAAATATAAGAGGTGCTAGATGACTGTCATTTCTTATAATTGAGTAATATCCCATTGTATACATATACCAAAATATAATAATCCACTCATGAATTGACGGGCACTTAGGTTGTTTCCACATCCTTGCAATAGTGAATTGTGCTGCCATAAACATTTGGGTGCATATATCTTTATTATGGAATGTCTTTTGCTCTTTTAGATAGATGCTTAATAGTGCTATTGCTGGATCGAACATTTTTAATGACATAATACATATTGAGTACACATTGAATCTTTGGTATTTTTTTCATTGTCACTAAAATTTTGACAGAATCAGTAAGTGGGTGGCATTTTTTTCTTTCCTACAGTTATTTAAAAAAACATACAAGTATTAACAATGATTAATTATAATCTCTTGTAAAACACATTTTTTTTTTTTTTTTTGAGACAGAGTCTCACTTTGTTGCTCAGGCTAGAGTGAGTGCCATGGCATCAGCCTAGCTCACAGCAACCTCAGTCTCCTGGGCTCTAGCGATCCTACTGCCTCAGCCTCCGGAGTAGCAGGGACTACAGGCATGGGCCACCATGCCCGGCTAATTTTTTTTTTTGGTATATATATTTTTAGTTGGTCAATTAATTTCTTTCTATTTTTAGTAGAGACGAGGTCTTGCTCAGGCTGGTTTTGAACTCCCAACCTTGAGCAGTCCGCCCACCTCGACCTCCCAGAGTGCTAGGATTGTAGGCGTGAGCTACCACGCCTGGCCAAAACACATATTTTTAAATAAAAAGTTAATCTCTTCTTGAAGCTACCATCAATTAATTCCCTTTTCCTCTCCAGACATAATTCCTAAGTACTTTGGTCTCTATCTTTTCAGACTTGTCCTATGCTTTCTCCTGTGTGTTTGTGTGTATGTGTGTCTGTGTCTGGTAGGGGGAGAGAAGAAGGAAGGAAGTGGGAAATATTTGAGATTTGTTTACATATATGACACTGTGCTGTATGCTGTATGCCTTGTAACAATATGTGATATGGGGGATATTTCCATATTACTGCATATAATTTTACATTATTTTACAGATTACAAAATATGGGTGTTATAATATAATTATTTTAATCATTAGCTCGCTATTGGATATTTAGTTTGTTTGCATTTCTCGGCTGTTAACAATGAAGATAAGAATGGTCACTTTGAAATTGCAGTTTGTTGATACTAATTATTTTATTTCACTTTTGCATGTTTAGCATTTTTTCCTCATTGTAAAATGGGTAGCATTTCTAGTCTTGTTTTTTATATGCTCATTTTATATGTGAAGAAATTGTAAAATACTGGCATATTTTAAATTACTGATGGGGTAAAGATTTTTTCCTATTTAGTTTTTCTTTGTAAACTCTTGGTGCTATTATTTAATTACATTTTCAGAATTGCTTTGAAAGGGACATTTTATAAATGTTCTATTTATATCATTTATTTATATGTTTTATTGATAAGTACTTTATAGATATTTTGGGTAATGTAATTTGTTTTTTATAATATGCTATTTTGTTATGCATTTTATTTGATGTGGTATTATAATGTCTTTTTTTCCTTTGAGTCTTTTGTAACTCCAAGGTTTTAATTTAATTAATTCATTGAATTTTTTGAGACAAGGTCTTGGTTTGTTGCCAAGGCTGGAGCGCAGTGGCCCTATCATAGCTCACTCTAACCGCCAACTCCTGGGCTTAAGCCACCCTCCTATTTCAGCTTGACATTAGTCATCACATCCAGCTCC
The DNA here is from genome assembly GCA_008750895.1 of Mirza zaza. NCBI lineage: Eukaryota > Metazoa > Chordata > Mammalia > Primates > Cheirogaleidae > Mirza > Mirza zaza. Next base: position 48,417 of record VSMD01084191.1, read on the forward strand.
AAGGTTTTTAAAAGTGCCATTGGTATTCCCAGAGTTTTGAGAGCTAGTGGTGGAGGTAGGGTTGGGGTATGGTCTCTCAGGGGAAGACCGTGTTAGTGGGTGAAGTTTCTATCATGTTTATCATGTTTTTTTTAAGAGCTTTCATCCTATACAGCATCAGTGTGGACTAAAAACAACAGGTGATGTCATCCTCATCTTGTTTTGGGATGAGGTAAGCCTTCTTTAGGTGTCTGTCTTGTCCATATCTGTGGAAACATTTAGATACTTTTGAAGAATAAATAACTTGAATTTTTCTGACATCCACTATATATGCATTGTATATAAATACCAAGGTCTTGAATTGGGGGAAGGATCTGAGGGGAGTGTTGAGTTAGGGATATAGGATAATTTCCCCATATGCTGCTTCGTTTTGAGAGAAGGTGCATTATAGACACAGGTAAGCATGATTGATAGGCCCTGCCCCATGGTTCATGTGCCCAGAATTCTCAAAATTAGGATACTTACTAGTTACATTACTTATGTTTTACTATGAGTGTTTAATGTTTATCTGTTCATCTTCCACCTTCTCCCAAACCATTGACTGGGAGTCAATCTTACTGGAGGAGTTGTGTGGGTAGTACTGGCCCTAAAGATAAATAAAGCATTATTATTAATACTCTTTCCAGAAAATTCAAAGCAAAATTAAATAAAAGTCAACATGAGATGCAAGCAAAATATTCTACAAACCAACAATGAATATTAATAGAAATTCATTTATTTATTGACTTTTTTTTTTTTTTAGGACAGAGTCTTACTCTGTTGCCCCGGCTGGAGTGCCATGGCATCAGCCTAGCTCACAGCAACCTCAAACTCCTGGGCTCTCAAGCAATCCTTCTGCCTCAGCCTCCCGAGTAGCTGGGACTACAGGCATGTGCCACCATGCCCGGCTAATTTTTTTCTATATATTTTTAGTTGGCCAATTAATTTCTTTCTATTTCTTAGTGGAGACAGATTCTCGCTCTTGCTCAGGCCGGTTTTGAACTCTTGACCTTGAGCGATCCTCCCGCCTTGGCCTCTCAGAGTGATAGGATTACAGGCGTGAGCCACCACACCCAGCCTATTTATTGATTTTTTTCATTGATTTTTTTTTCTACTCCTGGAATTGATGGCTGGATGTCACCCCTGTTTTTTGATGTATTGTGGGTTTGAAGGGAAATTAGAAAATTGGTCTGTAGACACTTCTTAATTTATTTTTTGCACACCTTCAAATGTGTTTCCAAATCAACATTTTGCATTTTATTTATTAAATTCTGTATAAGGTGCATCTTATTTTCTCAGTTTTTTCTTAGTCTTCTGTTGGGTTGCAGGTTAAACCCAAGAAGGACACTGCAATACGAAATTCTGTTAAGACAAATTTCAAGAAGATTTTTTTTTTTTTGAGACAGAGTCTCACTTTGTTGCCCAGGCTAGAGTGAGTGCCGTGGCTGTCAGCCTAGCTCACAGCAACCTCAAACTCCTGGGCTCAAGCAATCCTGCTGCCTCAGCCTCCCGAGTAGCTGGGACTACAGGCATGTGCCACCATGCCCGGCTAATTTTTTCTATATATATTAGTTGGCCAATTAATTTCTTTCTATTTTTATTAGAGACGGGGTCTTGCTCTTGCTCAGGCTGGTTTCGAACTCCTGACCTCGAGCAATCTGCTCACCTCGGCCTCCCAGAGTGCTAGGATTACAGGCGTGAGCCACCGCGCCAGGCCAAGAAGATTTTTTGCTTGAAGCACTTTTTAGGATTTTATAGATTAGAAACAGTTGCCATTCGCTAACAAAGAGGTTGAAACGGAGAATGTCCAAACTAAGATTTTATTTTTCATTAAGGAGTATGAAGACTAAAGGTATGTGTAATGCAATTCTGATGCTAACTACCTGGAGTTAGTGCAGATTTCACAGATTTAAGTACATAGTTTCCCCATAAGATAATGCAAGCTCCAGGATTCCCAGGCCACCTACTTCTGACTAGCTGGTTATAGATTCTGGGGTTCCTGTGACCCTCTTAGGTTTTCTAATTTGTTAAAATGACTCACAGAACTCAAGAAAGTGCTTATACTTATTAGGTTTTTTTTGAGACCGTGTGTTACTCTTTTGCCCAGGCTACAGTGTCGTAGCATCAGCCTAGCTCACAGCAACCTCAAACTCTTGGGCTCAGGCAATCCTTCTGCTTTAGCCTCCCGAGTAGCTGGGATTACAGGCATGCACCACCATGCCCAGCTAATTTTTTATATATATTTTTAGTTGTCCAATTACTTTCTTTCTATTTTAGTAGAGATTGGGTTTTGCTCTTGCTCAGGCTGGTTTCGAACTCCTGACCTTGAGCGATCCTACTGCCACGGCCTCCCAGAGTGCTAGGATTACAGGTGTGAGCCACTGCGCCTGTCCCTACTTAGTTTTATTATAAAGAATACAAATGAACAGACTCATAAAGCAAGGTCTGGGAGGGTTCCAAGTGCCCCTGTCCTCGCATTTATTACCTTCACATCAGTGGCTATCACCAACCAAGAAGCTCACCAGAACTTTGGATGTCCAGGGTTTTTGTTCTGGTTTCATTATGTAGACATGATTAAATCATTGGCCATGTGATTGAATTCATCTAGCTCCCATCCCTTCTCAGGAGATCTGGCTGAGAGCACTAACCCTTTACTCTTTAGTCTTCTGTGGTTTTTGTAGGTTATTCTGAGTCATCTCATTAGCATAAATTCAGCTGTGATCCTAGGGACCTACCTTGAATAATTAAGACACTCCTATCACTTGGTAAATTCTGAGTATTTACTGATTACATTCTAGGAACCAGAGACAGAGGCCAGCTAGATTAATTCTTTATTATATAAAATCATAGTAAAAGTGTTTTTGAATAACTGCAGAAAAAGGTCCCATTTCCAAGTCCTTATTTATCAATAAGGGCAGAACTGTTAGTGATACCTCCCCTCCCCACCAAGTAAATGCAGTTTCCATTATCTCTTCATGTTCATGATCAGATTTTACATCCAGATTACTGATTCATAGGTATATGTTGAGGGCTTTTCTCTTGAATTCCCTGTTACTAATAGTTGATTGGTTTACATGGTTTCAGAGTTTTTAAACAGCCTTGGCCCTGGAAGTTCCTTGTTTCAGGTAGTTACTTTTCAGGAGATCAGTATAAATGACAACCTTTAACATCTCATTGAAAGAGCTTTAGCAAATCCCTTCCCTAATCCCAAGGGAGAAAGGATTGTTTCACATAGGATATTTGGAAAGTGAGTGAGTGTATATGATACTGATAATGTTTCTATAGGGCTAAGGGCTCTTAGGTTTTTAGTTATTTGGAAATGGTAAATGTCCACTAGTTCCTTGTATCTCTGTGTACAAGGACTCCTGTTTTGTTTATTGTTTCCACATAAGGTGATGACATACTCTGGTCCTAAAGGAGGATCTTTCTAAATGTAAGAGTCTCTTTATTTTCTTTCATCAGGCTGCCTATGTACACAAGTGTCTATTTATCATTTGTATATATTGTGCTCTTGTCCTAGGTGTCATTTGTACCCGAGGCGTTCTCAGCAGCAGCAAGCACCTGTGGTGGATTTCCAGGCTGAACTGAGACAGGCATTCTTAGCTGAGACACCAAGAGGTGGTTAAAGCAGTACTGGAACAGCAAGGAAGCTGATTCCAAGCAAAAAGCAGGTTAGAGCTGATGAAGTAATTATCAAAAATAAAGAAACCATTAAAGAATAGGGTGTTTGGGCTTACTTAATTATCTGGGGCACATTACATTCTTTATCCTTAAAAGTTTCATGCAATAAGCACATTGCATAAAATTAAAAGCAGTAAAAGCAGGTCCTTAATTTTCCTGCCCTGACACTTTTGTCATGTTTCTGTATTGTATACAAATTTTGTAGTTCATGCATTTTAGGTAGTTCTATTCATATTTTACATTGATTTTCACTTTTATATGATAAAAAAATTTCATTATAATGTCGAATATTGTGGTAGCGAATGTTGCCTTTGTGGGAGACTTGATTTTTTTTTTTTTTAAGCTGGTAGTTTGAACAAAGATTCAGCGAATAGTTTTGCATAAAACATTTGGCAAGATAATTTTCTTAGATATGCATGTGTGAAAGTAAATGGATTCAAAATACGTTTTCTAAATTGAATTGTATTGTATTAGTTTTCATTGCCTTCAAAAAATGTGCTGATTATAATACACTTCACCAACATTTGTTATTTCAATTAGAACATGATTTATGCATACTGAATTATAAATATACATCACATTCATTAGCAGTGAGTGTTAGAAAATCTCAATATTTCTTATGCTTATTTACTAATTCCTTTTTATTGTTTTGTCTTTTTCTCACTTTTCTGTTTTACCAATGTATTTCCATTTAAATCAGGAATGTAATAAAAATACTATTCATAATTTTTCAATGTGATGTAGATTTATTTAGTCTGTCTTTTTATGTTGATTGTTTTCATTTTTTAGGAAAAAGTCAGTGCAGAGTTGATTTTTATTTAGTACTTCGTGTTTTTCCATGATTTTTCCTTTTTTAATTTTAAGATTATAATGCCCTAATTCTTAAAGGTTTATTATATACTTTTTTAGAAAACAAGAGAGGAAGAGGTTTTATGGATGAGTTATCTTATAGATTTTCTTTATTTCCGTTCTTGAAATATTACCACATCTTAACTTGAATTAATTAAGTCACCATTTTGAGTTTAAATCTAAGAAGAAAGACAGAAATTTTCTGAGAAATACTCCCTTTATACTCAGCTTTCTCTAGTAATTGCATGGACTTGGTTGCAAGTGGACAGGGAAAACTGATCATTGTCTCCAGCTTGTTCCCCCAGAGTAAGGGCATTTGTTAATGAATAGGTGTGCATATTTGTTTCTTTTTTTAACCTAGAAATGCTTGGCTTCTCAATTCAGTTCAAAGTATTAAAACTTTCTAAGCATTATTTAGATTATAAATTATGATCTGTAAGCAGGATCACCTGAATTTCTTATATTTAAATTATGATTTATTCTAGTCTCAATTGCTAGTTCTATCTAAATAATACTAGTTAACTAGGATTTCTTCAGAGCAGGGGTTGATAGAGTAATTGGCCCAATACTTGTTTTTGTAAATAAAATGTTATTGGAACACAACCATGTTCATTTATTTACTTGTGGTCTATGACTGTATTTGTGCTCCAGTGGCAGGTTTTTTTTTTTTTTTTTGAGACAGAGTCTCACTCTGTTTTCTGTTGCCTAGGCTAGAGTGCTGTGGCGTCAGCCTAGCTCACAGCAACCTCAAACTCCTGGGCTCAAACAATCCTACTGCCTCAGCCCCTCAAGTAGCTGGGACTACAGGCATGCGCCACCATGTCCAGCTAATTTTTTTTTTTTCTGTATATTTCTAGTTAGCCAATTAATTTCTTTCTATTTTTAGTAGAGATGGGGTCTTGCTCTTTTTTTTTTTTTTTTTTGAGACAGAGTCTCACTTTATTGCCCAGGCTAGAGTGAGTGCCGTGGCATCAGCCTAGCTCACAGCAACCTCAAACTCCTGGGCTCAAGCAATCCTGCTGCCTCAGCCTCCCAAGTAGCTGGGACTACAGGCATGTGCCACCATGCCCGGCTAATTTTTCTATATATATATTAGTTGGCCAATTAATTTCTTTCTAGTTATAGTAGAGATGGGGTCTCGCTCTTTCTC
>VSMD01084193.1:0-31182 GCA_008750895.1 Mirza zaza
ATGAGTAAAATACCAAAATGCCATGACAGTTGCTGGTGACTGACCCAAGGTAAAAACCATTATCTCCAATTCATAGTAGTTGTGTGTGTTGGCTTTTTTTTTTTCTTTTTTGCAAAGACTGTTGTATTCTCATTAAAAAAGGACTGGTTGGTTGTTGTTATGAAATCCCAAAGTTTTCTTACTATAGAGGTAATAATGAGCCATCCTGCTGCGTAAACTTTGTATAAAATCACATATAGAATAGTATCGGGACAACTGGCTCAAATAATAAGTTAGGCTTGATAAAATTATGAGACCATTTAATTTATAATGTTTTTTGAGGCTACAATCTGTAAGCGAGTAGGAGTTTTTAACAGTGAAAGATTTGTTGGTTTTTGTTCAAGGCCTAATGAAGAAAACGGGGTAAAATTGTCCAGCTGTTCGTGAATGTGCCGGTCTCAGTGCCACAAACCCTTTTCATTCCTGTCTGTTCTTTGAGTATGGACAAGATCCTCCCCCTTGACCTGCCTCCATGTACCCTTTAGTGAAATGGAAGTGCCTGAGTTGGAAAGATGACCCCCGATACAAACAGGTGTGTCAGTTCAAAGGTCAAACCTTTAAAAAGGCAAGACACTTTAAAAACCATCTCATTGTATGCGTGAAAACCAAGGGGAAGCATGAAATTTTACTTTGCTTTTGTTTCAGTAAGAGATATTTTGTAGTTTTGAGAAGAACTGTTTGTGTCGAATAAAGTGTGAGTCACAGAGATGGAGGAAGTTTGAGCTATTCTGCTACGACCACAGTGCGACAGGCAAGTTGGCTCCTCCTGTGTTTGACCCACGTGACCTTCGACGGAGCTTTTTCAAAGGCGACAAACACAACTGTCAGTTGTGCTGTTTTTGGTTCACAGAAATTATGGGTTTATCTAAACATAAAGTGAGAAATCAAGAAGAAGGGAAGAATCACAGAAAGGAAGGACAGAAAGGAAAGGGGAGAGAGCGATCAAGCAAACACAAAGCATGAATAGAAATGCAGCTTAAACTCGTAACACAGCAGGAGAAAAGAAGGTAGAGAGAGAAAAGCACCCAAGCTACATTCACCTTTGTTTCTATTGATACGGGGAAAAAAACACTGTTTATAGAATTCTTTTTCTTGATGCCATAATCATATTAACTTCAGTCCTTCTGTGGGTGTTGATTTCCTGCTGAAGGTAGAATTACTATAAGAATTGCTAAACTTGGAAGCAGTATCACCCTTAGAACAAGGCAAGAAACAAAGCTATGGCCTACCTGGGACTCTGACCTTCACTTCTACGCTGTGTCTGGGTCGATGGAATTTTCTTTTATTTATTTATTTATTTTTAGTTTTATTTTATTTTAGCGTATTATGGGGGTACAAGTGTTAAGGTTACTTATATTGCCCATGCCCTCCTCCCCCCTCGAGTAAGAGCTTCAAGCATGTCCATCCCCCAAACGTTGCACATCTTACTTGTTGTGGATGTATACACCCCTCCCCTCCCCCCCCACACCCGATAAATATTACTCCTATATGTCCACTTAGGTGTTGATCCGTTAATACCAATTTGCTGGTGAGTACATGTGGTGCTGGTTTTTCCATTCTTGAAATACTTCACTTAGTAGAATGGGTTCCAGCTCTATCCAGGAATATACAAGAGGTGCTATATCACCATTGTTTCTTAAAGCTGAGTAGTACNCTATATGTCCACTTAGGTGTTGATCCGTTAATACCAATTTGCTGGTGAGTACATGTGGTGCTGGTTTTTCCATTCTTGAAATACTTCACTTAGTAGAATGGGTTCCAGCTCTATCCAGGAATATACAAGAGGTGCTATATCACCATTGTTTCTTAAAGCTGAGTAGTACTCCATGGTATACATATACCACATTTTATTAATCCACTCATGTATTGGTGGGCACGTGCGTTGTTTACATAGCTTTGCAATTGTGAATTGTGCTGCTATAAACATTCAAGTGCAGGTGTCTTTTTCATAAAGTGACTTTTGATCTTTTGGGTAGATGCCCAGTAGTGGAATTGCTGGATCAAATGGTAGATTTACTCGTATCGCTTTGAGGTACCTCCATATTGCTTTCCACAGAGGTTGAACTAGTTTGCAGTCCCACCAGCAGTGTAGGAGTGTTCCTCTCTCTCCGCATCCACACCAGCATTTGTTGTTTGGGGACGTTTTGATAAAGGCCATTCTCACTGGAGTTAAGTGATATCTCATTGTGGTTTTGATTTGCATTTCCCTGATGATTAGAGATGTTGAACATTTTTTCACATGTTTGTTGGCCATTATTCTGTCTACTTTTGAGAAGTTTCTGTTCATGTCCTTTACCCATTTTTTGATAGGGTTGTTTGATTTTTTTCTTGCTGATATTCCTGAGTTCTAAATAGAGTCTAGTTATCAGCCCTTTATCAGATGTGTAGCTTGCAAAAATTTTCTCCCATTCTGTGGGTTGTCTGTTTGCTCTCTTGACAGTTTCTTTGTGCAGAAGCTTTTTAATTTCATTAGGTCCCATTTGTTTATTTTTGTTGCTGTTGTGATTGCCTTTGGGGTCTTCTTCATAAATTCTTTGCCTAGGCCAATTTCTAGAAGAGTATTTCCAACATTTTTCTCTAGAATTCTAATAGTTTCACACCTAAGGTTCAAGTCTGTTACCCAGCGTGAGTTGATTTTTGTGAGAGGTGAAAGGTGTGGGTCTTGTTTCAGTCTTTTACATGTGGCTATCCAGTTTTCCCAGCACCATTTATTGAATAAGGATTCTTTTCCCCAGTGTATGTTTTTGTCTGCTTTGTTGAAGATTAGTTGGCTATATGAGGATGGTTTTATATCTGGGTTCTCGGTTCTGTTCCACTGGTCAATGTCCCTGTTCTTGTGCCAGTGCACAGCTGTTTTAATGACTATAGCCTTGTAGTATAGTTTAAAGTCTGATAAATTGATACCTCCTATTTTGTTTTTATTGCCTAGGATTGATTTTGCTATACAGGGTCTTCTCTGGTTCCATACGAAATATAAAATTATTTTTTCTATATCTGTGAAAAATGATGATGGTATTTTGATAGGGATTGCGTTGACTCTGTAGGTCACTTTGGATAGTATAGACATTTTAACAATGTTGATTCTGCCAACTCATGAGCATGGTATATTCTTCCACCTGTTTACGTCCTTGGCTATTTCCTTCTTCAGTGTTTCATAGTTCTCTCTATAGAGGTCTTTTACCTCCTTAGTTAAATATATTCCAAGGTATTTTATTTTCTTTGTTGCTATTTTGAAGGCAATTGAGTCTTTGATTTGGTTCTCACTCTTACTGTTGTTGGCGTATATGAATGCCTCTGATTTCTGTGTATTGATTTCGTATCCTGAGACTTTACCAAATTCATTTATCAGATCAAGGAGTCTCATGGTTGAATCCTTGGGGTTTTCTAGGTATAATATCATGTCATCAGCCAAGAGTGAGAGTTTCATCTCTTCTGCTCCCATTTGGATGTCCTTAATTCCACTCTCTTGTCTGATTGCTGTAGTGAGGACTTCCAGCACTATGTTGAACGGAAGTGGAGATAGTGGGCAACCTTGTCTTGTTCCAGTTCTAAATGGGAATGCTTTCAATTTTTCCCCATTCAGTATGATATTGGCTGTGGGTTTGTCATATATGGCTTGTATCATTTTTAGGTAAGTCCCGTCTATGCCTATTTTGTTGAGCATTCTTATCATAAAAGGGTGTTGAATTTTGTCAAATGCCTTCTCTGCGTCTATTGAAAGGATCATATGTTCTTTGTTTTTGCTCCTGTTTATGTGGTGAATTACATTTATAGATTTGCGTATGTTGAACCATCCCTGCATCCCTAGGATGAAGCCCACTTAGTTGTGATGAATTATTGTCTTGACAAGCACCTGGATTCGGTTGGCTAGGATTTTGTTGAGAATTTTTGCATCTATATTCATAAGGGATATTGGTCTATAGTTTTCTTTTTTGTTGCATCCTTTCCTGGTTTTTGTTATCAGGGTTATGTTCGCTTCATAAAATATGTTGGGGAGAATTGCATCCTTCTCGATGTTGTGGAATAATTTCTGCAGGATAGGCACCAGTTCTTCTTTGTAGGTGTGGTAAAATTCGGGTGTGAAACCATCTGGTCCAGGACTTTTCTTTTTAGGAAGGTTTTTTTATTGCTGTTTCAATTTCAGTGCTTGATATTGGTCTGTTCAGGAGTTATATTTCTTCCTGGTTGAGGCTAGGGAGGCTGTGTATTTCTAAGAAATTGTCCATTTCCTCCACATTTTCCAGTTTGTGTGCATAGATGTTTTTTGTAGTATTCATATATTATATCTTGTATCTCTGTGGCATCAGTTGTAATTTCTCCTTTATTGTTCCTTATGGAGCTTACTAGAGATTTTTCTTTTCTGCTTTTCGTTAGTCTAGCCAATGGTGTGTCAATTTTGTTTATTTTTTCAAAGAACCAACTTTTTGTTTTCCTATTCTTCCATATAGTTTCCCTGTTGTCAATTTCATTTAGTTCTGATTTGATCTTAATGATTTCACTTCTTCTGCTGGGTTTGGGGTTGGTCTGTTCTTCTTCCAGCTCTTTGAGATGATTTCATTAGGTTGTCTATTTGTGATCTTTTTGACTTTTGGATATAGGCATTTATGGCGATAAACTTTACTCTCAGGACTGCTTTAGCTGTGTCCCACAGGTTTTGGTAACTTGTGTCTCCTTTGTCATTTACTTCAAAGAATCTTTTGATTTCCATCTTGATTTCCTCATTTATGAAGTGATCATTCAGCAGAAGGTTATTTAGTTTCCATGACTTTGTGTAGAAATGAGGATTCCTGTTAGGATTGATTTCTACATTTATTCCGTTGTGGTCTGAAAAGATACATGGTATAATTTCTATTTTTTAAAATTGTTTGAGACATGCTTTGTGTCCTAGGATATGGTCAATCTTGGAGAATGACCCATGAGCTGATGAGAAGAATGTATATTCAGTGGTTTTGGGGTAGAATGTCCTGTAAATATCAGTCAGGCCCATTTATTCTAGAGTTCTGTTTAAGTCCATTATTTCTTTGTTGATTTTCTGTTTGGAGGATCTGTCCTGTGCTGTCAGTGGAGTGTTAAAGTCTCCAACTATTATGGTGTTGTTGTTTAGCCATTTGTTTAGATCAAGTAGAGTTTGATTTATGAATCTGGGTGCACCAAGGTTGGGTGCATATATATTTAGAATTGTTATGTCTTCTTGTTGAACTGTACCCTTCACCATTATATAGTGACCTTGTCTTTTATTACTTTTGTTGATTTAAAGACTAAGTTATCTGTAATCACCACCACCACACCAGCTTTCTTTTGACTTCCATTTGCTTGAAATATCATTCTCTACCCCTTTACCTTTAGTCTAATTGCATCCTTGCAGGTTAGATGTGTTACCTGAAGGCAGCAGATACTTGGCTTGCGTTTTTTTATCCATTCGTCCGGCCTATGTCTCTTAAGTGGGGAGTTCAGGCCATTCACATTTATTGAGAGAACTGATAGGTGGGGCAGATTTCTGTTCATTATGTTGGGTTGAACTTTGTTGCTTTGTTTGAACTTTGTTGCTTTGTTCTCTCTTGAGCCATTGTAGTGTCTGGGCTTTGATCTTTAGCTTTGAGTAGATTTACATTTGTGAGTGTTTATTGTGCTGATCCGTGAGTAACACTGTTTTGAGTACTTCTTGAAGGGCTGGTCTTGTCTTGGTGAATTCCATCAGTCTTTGCTTATCTGAGAATGTCTTGATTTCTCCTTCATATACAAAACTTAGTTTTGCAGGGAATAAGATTCTAGGCTGGGCATTGTTCTGTTTCAGAAGAGTGATAATGGGGCCCCAGTCTCTCCTTGCTTGTAAAGGCTCAGTAGAGAAGTCTGGGGTTATTCGAATTGGCTTTCCCTTGTATGTTACTTGCTTCTTTCGTCTTACAGCTCTTAGAAGGGCCTCTTTAGTTGATATTTTGGTCAGTCTGATGACTGCATATCGTGACATCTTCCTGTTTGCATTGAATCTCCCAGGGGTCCTCTGAGTTTCTTGAACTTGTATATCGAGATTTTTAGCAAGGCCTGGGAAATTTTCCTCTATTATATCTTCAAATAGCTTGTCCAACCCTTGAGTGTTGTCTTCTTCCCCTTCTGGCAACCCTATGACCCCCCACATTAGGTTTCTTCACATAATCCCACATCTCTTGTAGGCTTTGCTCTTTTCTCTTGTTTCTCTGCTCTATCTCTGTCACTGATTTATTTAATTGGAAGGTGTTATCTTCAATCTCTGAGATTCTTTCTTTTTTTTGATCTACCCTGTTCTTGAGGCTTTCCACTGAATTTTGTAGTTCCCTGAATTGATTCTTCATTTCCAGGAGTTCAGTTAAACTTTTCTTCACTGTATCAAATTCTTTAGTGAACTTTTGTTCCAGGTCCTGGAGACTTTTTATAGTTTCTTTGTGTTGGTTATTGAGCTGTTCTTGCAGGTCGTTGAATTTTCTTATGATCCACATTCAGAATTCCCCTTCTGTCATTTTGGTTGCCTGATTTTGGTTGGTGTCTGTTTCTAAGGGGCTGGTGCTCCTCTCTGGGAGTATCGTTTCCATTTGGTTCTTCATATTTCTGGAGTTCCTTCGCTGATTTCTTCCCATGTCAATCAGTTGTTGCTTATTTCCTTTAGGTTTTCGTTTGGGTATTCTCACGCCTTGTTTAGTTTCTGATCCGGTAGGTGGTGTCTGTGGGTGAGATTCGACCACTCACTGTATAATGAGTCAGTAGGTGCCGTGAAAAGGGTGTGCAGGATGTCCTCCCTGTCAGTAGGTGTCGCTTGCTTGGAGGAACAGGCTACGCTGTTGTTTTTGTGACCTGTGGCCAGCTCTTGTTCCTTTAGAGAGGCACTCTCGTGCCTCAGGTGGCTGGTGGGGCCCTGGGACTTCCAGGTGTGTCCTTTTCTCCCCCTCAGTGAGGGCTGGTCTAGTGTGAGTCTGGGCGGAGCTGGGTTGGGTAAGCCTGCCTTCAGGCACCACCAGTGCCGTTAGCAGGGGTCAAAGTTCTGTTCTCTGCTTCCAGGAAAAACTGTCAGGGAGGGGCTTGAATGGCCCCACTCAGTCAGAAAGTCTGTGTGTGGGGTGGGGCTGTCTGAGACCCACAGTCTGGAGCGGGCCTCGCTTCTTTCCACCCTCCCCAACCCCGCAGTTACTCCTGGGCCTCTGCTAGCAGACCAGACCTCACGCCACCAGGCCTCCCCTGGCTCTGAAGCTGGCCGGGAGGTTCCCTGCACAGGAAACCCACCTGGGCTGGGCTCACGGCCTCCCTTTGGGAGGAGGGTTGCCCTCTAGGACGCTGATCTGCCCCTGAAGGCACACACACCTCAGTAGGCTGTTCACGTGTATCCCTTCTGTGCCCCGGGCAATGCGAGACCTCAGTGCATGGGATCTGGTCTGCAGGTCTGTCCTCAGGGTCCCAGAGTTCAAACTATATCCCCACCAGGAAGAGGAGTGCCGGTCCCAATTCGCCCACGGGGAGCCCAATCTGGGTCTATGTCTCTCAGCCTCAGGGTCTGCCCCGTTCTCCTGGGATCACCGTGACAGCAGCACCTGGGAGGGCTGGCGGGCCGAGAGCTCACAGTCTGAGTTCCCCTCAGTCAGCTGTAGGGCCCCAAAAAGGAAGGTCCCGTTCCCTGGAGGTGCCTCCGGCTGGTGGCTATACTGACTCTCTGGGCAGCGGCGAGTAGGGTCGGGGCAGGGGAGAAGGAGGCAATATGGCGCCTGCCGCGCGGCTCGGGTCTGTGCACACGGAGCTGCCCCGATGGATTTGGGAGCCTGGTGCTACGTCCGCTACAGGCTTACTGCTAGCTGGCGGCGGCCGTCTCTGGGCTGGTGTCCGCAGGTCTCTCCACTTGCTGGGGAGCCACCAGCAGTCCCAGATGCAGGGGAGGGGAGAGTTAATGGCTCCACCTACCCTTCCTGCTGCTCTCCGGGCTGTCCCGGAGGTCCCAGCCTCCAGTTCTCCTCTGCAACCTCCTCCTGTGGAGTCTCCTGTGGTCTCAGGTGCCCCTCCTTCCGACCCTCATCTGCTGTATGCTCATCTTCTTGCTTCTTTCTTCTAATTTCTGCTAGAATCTGTCTTTTCTGCAGACACTCTGTCTGGCGGTGTTTCTCCTCCGCCATCTTGATTTGGATCTGGAGTTTTCTGGTCAAAGCCTCAACGCCCACTGCAGGACCCTTCCTCTCCCAGCCTGGCGAGGGCCGACTGTGGTCGCCGTGTGTGCACACTTAGGCCTGAGGGGTCATTGGTTCTGTGAGCGCTCTGGAGCGTGGCCGTGCCGGGGTGCCCCTGCCATGCCGACCAGCCCCTTCTGGGTGCGAGAGCTGCGACAGAGAAATGTGGGGTTCAGGCTTCAGGACTGGGGCCGGGCACGGCGGTCACGCCTGTAATCCTAGTACTCTGGGAGGCCGAGGTGGGCGGATGGCTCGAGGTCAGGAGTTTGAAACCAGCCTGAGCAAGAGCGAGACCACGTCTATACTGTAAAATAGAAAGAAATTGGCTGGACAACTAATATATATAGAAAAAATTAGCAGGACATGGCGGCGCATGCCTGTAGTCCCAGCTACTCGGGAGGCTGAGGCAGCAGGATTGCTTGAGCCCAGGAGTTTGAGGTTGCTGTGAGCTAGGCTGACGCCAGGGCACTCACTCTAGCCTGGGCAACAAAGCGAGACTCTGTCTCAAAAAAAAAAAAAAAAATAGGTGGTAGTCTGAGAACGTGATACTTTAATATTTGCAAAACAGAATGCATCTAATTAACTGACTTAGTAGGTACTTTATACGTATGGTTTTCTAGCAATAAGCAGGCAAAGCAGTTTGGTGGCTGTTGTACGAGTTTTGTGACGTGATGACATTCTTCTGCTACTGTGGTTAGGCTTCAGCAGCTGGTTTTCACTTTGGAACATACATTATTTCTTTCAAATTATCGTGGAATGTCCCTGCCAGAGTGTTGCTGTTTAATAAATAACTTTTTTGTTGTTTAATTGTCAGGGAATAAAATTACAGAGATAGGTTGAGCAAATCTGCCCTATGGTAATAGCTTCATGATCTCCATTTCCTACTTCATTGAGTATCTTGACACTGACACTCATTTTAATTTTATGCCTGTTGTCATTCATTTGTGTCTCAATAAAACTTAATATATATCTGAAAAACTGAGAGCCTTATTCTATAACAATGAGGGGTGGGGGGCGAAGCAATACATTTACAAATGCAAAGAATGGAATCATATACTGGAAACAAGCAACTCTTTATCTCGGTAGGTGATATTTCCATGGAATTACATGAAGTCAGTCTAAATTGTGAGTTGTAACTTAAATGCAGCAGGAAAATAGAGTGTTCTGATTAAAAGCCTTTGTCCATGGTTGTTCTGAACAATTTCTTTCTTGATTAATGAATCAGAGAATAAATGAATACTCTAAGATACCCGCATCGAGGCCCTTCACAGGGGATGCAATTGTAGACCGTCTGACATCTGCCTCTTACTTGAGGAAGAAAACCTGCAGGGCATGTGTTCTGCAGCTCTGTAGCCCTCACACAAATTGTCCTTCTTGAGTATCTCTTAATGTTGGGTCTCAAATGCCACCACACAAAGTCATCACAGATTTCTCTTTCTGTGTTTGGTGTGAAATGAATACATTGTTTACCTCTCTCAGTGCCATCCAGATTTTATTCAAGGAAACATTTTTAACTCCGCTTAAGAATGAGAACCTGTCCCCATCCCAGGTGAAAACAAGCAATTTACTATTTTTAGCTGCTGGGAGCTTAGAGTCAAATCTGTACCTGCTTTCTGGCCTTTATATTACCTATTTTCTCTGCCTAAAAGTTATTTCCCCCAAATCTTTGCAAGTTCGGATTCTCAGCACTGAGGTCTCTGCTCACCTTGTTGGAGAGTCCTTTCCTTCCCTGATCATCCGACCCAGAGTCACGTAGGGAGGCCTGCAGGACGGTCCGCCACGCTGCAGACCGCTAGCACCGCTCCTCAGCCCGGCTCCCCGGCTGGCCGCCTGGCAGACTCGCTCCCTCTTTGCGTCCGTCCTCGACTGAGCACACCAGGGTGCACCGTGCTCACACTCGCCGCCGCACGCTGCTCGTGTTTAGCGGTATTTGTATGTCAATGTCTCTTTTGCTCAGTTGAACTTCTTGAAGAGAAAAGCATTTGCACCTTCAGCGTCTAAAAGAAGGTTGGCATGCACACGACGATGATGTGTGGTGAGTGCATGAGTGAGTAAACGCACAGACAACATGCGTGCCTCGCGGCAGTGTGCACTGGAAATCCTGGCAGGCAGAAGACCTCCCCCTGGCTGGTCCCAGCTCTGATCCTTGTCTTCACTAGCCGCATGACCACAGCATGTGGGATGGATCTAACTCAGCGGAAGGAATTATTTGTTAATTTTCATCATGTCTCACATTTCTCTTCTCTATATTATGTTTTATTGGATCACCCTTTGAAGTTCTGTCATAATCAGCAAGAACATACAAAAATCATGTCTAGCACAGACTGGAGGACTGGTAGGCTGTCCCTCTGAACATAATAGCACATCTTCAAAACTAGATATAGAGAAAGAAATTAAATTATTTTTGTTCCATTCTAATCGAAGATTCTAAGTACAGTGATTTCCTTCTTTCCTTTTTTTTTTTTTGTTAACCAAATCTATACATTTAAGTGTATAAATTATATATTTGAAAATAAATACTCTCCTGGAGTCTGAATGACTTGTTAATGCTACATCGATCAGACATCTGGGACTGTCATCATGTTATAATCTCTACCATCTCTAAAATCTTCAAAATGTAACTGAGTATTTTTAAAATACCACAATTATAATCTTGCAGTATGCTTTTGCCTCTTTACTCTGAGCATTTCTGCAGAGAAGTATTAAATTAAGATATAAAATTATATTTCTTTTAATTAAGGAATCCTTAGAAAACAAAGTCAATACTTCTCTTAGAAAATTGAAGCTTCAGTATACTGCAGTTGTAAACACATTTTTATATATTTAATTTTTCATATATAGAGTATAATAAATGTATAATTGTAGTTAAAATTTTCTTTCAGTGAATCATTAATCAAATAAAATTTTGGATTGGGATAAACCTATAAGAAAAGCTCAAGTCCTATATCATTTTTCCTTTACCTTCTTATGAGTAGGTACAAATTAAAAACAAAAAAATGAATATAAAACATTCGAACCATAATTTGATTTTATTTTCAAAATATTCTTTTCATCTTTATATGTTTGTGTTCAAACCCTAATGGCCTTTCTTGCCCTCGTGTGTAACAAGAGCATGCTAATATACTCACTGTGCATACCATATGCATGTATACTATACACATATGTATATTGTACACAAATACTGATGCATTTATCATTGTTTTGTATACAGTGTTTGGAACCAGTGGCCTGCAATAATTGATTAACTTAAACTAAAAGAGCTTGTTTCAATTGGTTGAAAGGAAAACGAACCATGTTTCTCATTTGTCTAAAATGGATAGGACCAGGCATGATGGCTCATGCCTGTAATCTTGGACTTGAGGCCACGAGCTTGAGAGCAGCCTGACCCATGTGGCAAGACCCCTTCTCTATAAAACAAAGCAAACAAAACTTTAAATTTTTTAAAAAATTAAATGGACAAAAATATGGAGAATGGTGTACCCCTATATCTAAGCAATTATAAAAGTTTTGGTGGTAAAAAGAAGAAAAAATAAGCAGTGATGTTCTGATGATTTCTCCACCATTTATCATAAATTTATCTTTACTCTAAATTCATGCATGATTGGTTAAAAAATAAAAAAGACAATGGGATCCATCCTCACTCTCGTGCCATAACTTGCTTCTCTTTAAGTTTCTGCTCAAAAATCACCTTATTAATGAGGCTTTCCTGGTCGCTTTCTGCACAACAGAACCTGCTCCCGGCACCTGCTTTGTCTTCCTTCACAGTGCCTTACTGTTATCTGGTATCCAATGCCTTTCCTTATTAATTGGTTTATTGCTTCTCTTCCATCACAAAAATTACGTTTCCATAAGGGCTGAGGTTTTTTTCTTTTTTTCGTTACTCTATTGCGAGCATCTAGAACAACAGCATTTATCAACATTGGCACTACTTACGTTTTGGGCTCTAGATAATTCTTTTTTGGGCGGGTTCTGCTGTGCATTGTAGGACTTTGGCAGCAGCAGTATCCTTGGCCTCTACCCACAGCCGATGGTGGCTTCCTCTCACCAGTTGTGGCAGCCCAAAATGACTCCAGACTGCCAAATATCCCTTATGGGGAGGGAAGTAAAACTGCCAGGTTAAGAGCCACTGATCCAGAACAATGCCTGCTACTACAATGAGCATTCAATAAATCTTTGTTGAATGAAGGAACAAATGAATAAAATCAATATTTATCATCTGGCCAAAATGTTGCCTTCTCAATAATAGAAAAACCACCATAGAAAAAGCTGAATATAGGAAAGGCTGTACCAAGCCAAGTTCCTGTTTTATTCAGGATTTAGAATCTTCCCTCTTTCTCTCATCTTCTCCTGCTAAAGACTTTAAATAAAGACATTTCCAGAAAGTACCCATTATTTCGCTCTTAGCCCATAAATTCAAACCAATGCCACTTAAGTGGTTTTCAAGCCAGGTAAGCTTTGTTGAGTTCCTTTTTGAAATCCACTTATCTGCTTTCTGTAGCAATTAGCAGTCAGAGGAAATAAGTCACAAGCCTTTCAGAGAGGACAAAGTGTCCCCTGCCCCAGTGTGGGAGCTGTCAGAGGCAGAGCCGTGGAGGGTGTGTACTGCCACACTTTCTTTGAACACCTCGCTGGCTCCTCTCCAGAACCCACCTGACATGCGATTATTCTCAGCCTTTTGCACGGAAGGCCTGCTCCATTCATCTTTCCATGGGTCAGATTTCCACTGAAACTGATTTTGAAAGAGAAAAGATTTCACCGTGTGAAACTTATGTCAGTGAGGGTCAATGCAATGCTAAACCAAAGCTTTTTTAGGAGTTTATGAGGGTGAATATGAAATACAGCATGGAGAGGGATGGAAGAACATTTGATCATGTCCGAGGGTGATGGTAGCAATCTGGAATGAACCCTAGATTGAACTGTGGTGAGGGCTTGCCTGGGTAGGAAGAGACTGGCTGGTGGGCATGGAGAAGGATGGTGGTCAGATGCTCTGAACTTCGTCTCTGGCTCTGTTACTTAAGGTGAAAGCCTCTCTAGAAATTAGCTTCCTTTTCTATACAATGAGATAAAACTGGGCAGAACGGATCACCTCCTGTCTACCTGTTCCTTTCCTATTGCTCCCTATTTCTTTAAATGGCACCACTACCGCTTAACCAAGTCCGAAATCTGAGTCAGCTTTGGCTTCTCTCTTTTACCCCCTACATTGATTCCTTTTTAGTTCATGCTCATTTTACCACCCCAATCTCTCTTGAGCTGTTAGGTTCTCTGCAACTTCTTGGCAACCAGACCAACCAAACTGCCTCCTTCTCTCCCAGGCTATTGGACTTCCCAGGGGAAGAGCTGCTTCTCTGCTCCCACTTCCCATCTCGCTCTCCGCCTCCCCCTCCCTACAGGGGCCAAGGTGATTTTGAAATCTGATCGTGCCCCTTGCTTATTTCAAAATGCCTCATTGATTTCCCATTGTTCTTTTTTTTTTTTTTTTTTTTTTGTGAGGCAGAGTCTCACTCTGTTGCCCGGGCTAGAATGCCATGGTGTCGTCAGCCTCGCTCACAGCAACCTCCAACTCCTGGGCTCAAGCCATCCTCCTGCCTCAGCCTCCCGAGTAGCTGGGACTACAGGCATGCGCCACCATGCCCGGCTAATGTTTCTATATATATTAGTTGGCCAATTAATTTCTTTGTATTTATAGTAGAGACGGAGTCTCGCTCTTGCTCAGGCTGGTTTCGAACTCCTGACCTTGAGCAATCCTCCTGCCTCAGCCTCCCAGGGTGCTAGGATTACAGGCGTGAGCCACCGCGCCCGGTCCTCCCATTGTTCTTAAAACCCCAGATTCCTCAGCTGGGGCTCCGAGATCTGTCTCCTGACAGGTCTCCAGACTCTCCCCTTTGCACACGCTACAACATCTGTGCTTCAGCTGCACGAAGCAGTGTCTACATCTTTTTCTGTCGCTGAGCCTTTGGACATGAGACTCCTGCTCAGGACACTTGTCCTTCTCTGTCACCTCCTGCTGTCTCTGTCAGATTCAAGTGTGCGCTGCTTCTCCAGCAGGCCTGACCTCTAGGTTGTGCTGTGCTTAGCATGGGTCACAGTTCACTGTCATTGTATTTGTACACCAGCTGTAAAATATGGACTGGTATTTTTAAACTGCAAAGTGATTTGTTGGCAGAATCTTTCTAGAATAATTAATCTTTTATATTTGTCTTATTCAACTCCCAATATAACAGCAGCATTTTGGCAACTTGACTTTATCAAATCATTTCAAAGCATGAAAGAGTTTTCATGGAAACAACACACTCTTTTATTCTCATATTTCATCAGTTTATATAAGTTTGGTTAAATTAATATAATTACAATAAGAAGTGCATCTGACATAATTAGGTTTACTGTTGAACACAACTAATTCTTGGAAAAGGTACAACTTGATCATTAATTAGAGAAGTGCATAGATGTCAGTTGGCATATTTTAGGGAAGGAATGGAAAATGTTGATTTATCCTGTGATTTTAATAACCTATCTTTACTTCTAGATTATACATTTCTTGAAGCTGAGAACTGTTGTTTATTCATTACAATATACACAATAAGTCGTTACAATATACACAATAACACAAAGCACAGTGTCAGCTTAAAAGCTAATACATCATCTTAAAAATTAGTATTAAATTAGATACAAGATTTCTTAAACTTCAAAAACTATGGAATTTTTAAAATTGTTAACTTACCCTCAAGTCAAAATTGATTTTTATGTAACTATGAATATATTTGTGTTTATGCTATTATAAATCAGTTAAGGGCTAGGTTCTTGTGTTATATTATCCCAGATGGATGACTATGGACATTGCTCAATAAGCGAGCACTGAACGGCATCTGAGTGCTGGCCCAGGTGCTGCTGGGGTGGAGGGAGGCGGGGGGAGGGGAGGGCAGGTGTAGTTAAGCAAGGCATTAAGCAGAACCTTAAGCTTGGCGTATGAAATTATTAGCTACCATTCTTCTTTATTAAGAGATAAGTAAAACTTCAACATAATTATGGAAATCTAAATTAATGATTCTCAATTGGTAGTTATTGATAAATAATATCAGCTAGGGACCTTGATCTAAATAAATAAGGACCCAGGATTTTAAAAGTAATAAGCTGTATACTTTAGCAGAACACAGCTACTTAATCATCACCTTGCTCTTTAAACTTTCTTGATAAGCACAGAGTTTTCAGTGAATTCTTAGAAACTTATTTGCATTGGTGATTTAGCTTTGGAGTAAATGGAAAAAATCAAATTCTAAAAACTCGGGCATTAATATATTATGCCAAACAACGTACAAGGGCTGTATCCCCAGCTCATGTGAATTCAGCCTGAACAATGACAGTGCGCGTTAGGCCTGGTGCTGAACCAACTTCGCAGCAGTGCTTGCTGTGTTTGCTTTTTCCAGCCAAGGAGGGCAAAGTCCTGACAGATGCGAATCTCTCCTACTGCCCTTGGAACATTTTCAAGGAAAAGAAAAAGAGGAAAAGCAGGTGCGGCCATTCAGAACCAGACAGAGGATAATGGCAAGTAAATCATAGTCATAAAAACAATGGCAGACATATTTTAGAGGTTTCTGTGTGCCAGACACCAAGTTAAGCGATTTCATGCTTTATCTCAGTTCTCACAAGCTCCCAGCAGTGAGTAGCGGTTGAAGTGCAGGTTGAGGAGCCGGCTGGGCTCGGGTCCAATCCTGGCCCACGACTCATGGTGGTGTGACCTTGGGCAGATTATATCATCTCTGTGTGTTTCAACTTCTTCGTGTGTAACAAACAAAGGGGAATAAACATGTGTCCACCTTCCAGTGTTTCTGTGAGGGTTGAAGAGCTAGTACAAGTTCAGTGTTCGCACACGGTGAGTGCTGAAGAATGTTAGCTCTCGCTATCATTACTGTGACTGCTTTCCCTAGTGCCCGTCTACAGACGAAGCCATTTAGCGAAAGCAAATGACTTGGTCAAGATGACACAGCTAGTAGGTGGCATTGCCAAAATTGAACTCCATGTCTCCCTGTCCAGCAAAACCCTACTGCATACAACACAATGCACCAGGCTTCAGAACTAGGCACAGGGCTCCCAGCCCTGCTCTGCTGTATGTTCCATAAACCCTGCATACATTTTACTTACATTCACTGTGCTCAGTTTACTCATCTCTAAAATTAGAGTATCCCATTTTTAGAGTTTTGAGGAAGATTATAGATAATGCATATTTATAAAATTGGTACATTATAAGTATTTGCAAATGGTTGTTCTTACTAGAGGCTTTCACAATATGTTGTAATCAGCATAATTTCAGAAATAGTATTTAATGCTTTAAAAGCAAAGATAATTTTTAAGAAAACATAATTCTATAAACAAATGCAGTATATCCATACAATGGAATATCATTTAGTCTTAAAAGGATGATGGAAATTCTGATAGTGTGCTGTGACGTAGATGAACTTTGAGGACATTATGTGAACTGCAACAAGCCAGCCACAAAAGGACAAACACTGTACGACTCTACACGAGGTACACAGAGCAGTCAAATTCATAGAGACAGAGTAGAACGGTGGTTGCCAGGTGCTGGGGGCAGGAAGGAATGGGGGATGATTGTCCAATGGGTACACAGTTTCAGTTTGGGAAAGTGCAAAAGTCCAGGAGGCATATGGTGATAATGGCTGCACAACAACGGGGGTACTTGATGCTGCTGAGCTACGCACCTAAAAATTAGTTACCATGGTAAATTTTATGTTATGCATATTTTAGCACAAGGAAAAAATAGGAGGAAAACAAAGATTATATCCTTCTATAGGTAGAAAAATCTATTAAAATGATTGAAATGAGAATCTTAGTCTTAAAATCAGCTCATGCCTCTTTAGTAGTATTATTGATGTTTTGTGTTAAATTCCACCCAGAACTCACTTTAGTATTTATAATTTATAAAAGTGGGAAGGCGTCCATGGCTATTCTTATCCATCACATACGCTCCTATTCGAATTGGCAGGTGAGTATTAGTCAATGTAGATATCATTCTAACAATACTGTCAGAGGAGAAATAATATTGCCATGGCACCAAGAGAACATTTTTATTATACACATTACCTTGAAATAACATTTTTGCCAGGAAATTTGATGCGGCATACACATGGCGCCTGATAAAAGAAGCTGAGCTAAAGTGCATCAGTCACGTGTACATGTCCAAGCATGTCCAAGTCCAGCAGCCTGTGAGCTGTATGGATGTGATTAACTATGAAGGTCACTCCATCACCAGGGCGATATCTGGAACAAAGATGTATTCAGTTATGCTGTTTACTCTATTTATACTCCAACTTCCCATTTTTATAAATCTTCCTTTCTATGTGATTTTTAAAACTCCCATAAGGCCATTTTTTTTTACAAAAAAAGAAGAGATCTGTTTAAATTGCCTTGCACTCACTCCAAACCCAAATCAAAACCATTTTGAATTTTAAAACATGACTTCTTCTGACATTGAAACTTTTTTCTTTCTCTCTCTCTCTTTTCAATTCCTTTAATACATGTTAAACTTTTTTATAAAAGAAATTTTAATCTGCCCAGAAGGCCATGTGTGTGTCTGTTCTACTTGCATCTGTTTTATGGTTTCATTACATTCATTTTTTAAAACTTAAAAAAACTGTGGTAAAATATACATAACAAAATTTATCATCTTAACCAATTTTTAGTGTACAGTTCAGTGGTATTAAACACATTCATAATGTTGTGCAACCATCAATATTATCCATTTCAAGAACTCTTTTCATCTTGTAAATTCTGTACTCATTAAATAATAATTCTCTGTACCCATTAAATCATAACTCTTCATTTCTTTTCCTCTCAGACCCCGGCAACCACCTTTCTATTTTCTGTTTCTGTGAATTTGACTACTCTCTAAGTACCTCATATAAGTGGGATCATATGTATTTGTCCTTTTATGCCTGGCTTACTTCAATTATCACAGTATCCTCAAAGTTCATACATGTTGTCACATTTGTCAGAATTTCCTTCCTTTTTAAGATCAAATAATATTCCATTTTATGTATGCACCACATTTTGCTTATCCATTCATTGTTGTATACTTGGGTTGCTTCCGCATTTTAGCCACTGTGAATAATGCTGCTCTGAACATAGGTGTACAAATATCTCTTGGAGACCCTGCTTTCAATTCTTTTGCGTATATACCCAGAAGTAGAATTTCTGGATCATATAGTAATTTTATTTTTAATTTTTTGGGGAGCTGCCAGACTATTTTCCACAGCAGCTGTGCCATTTTACCTCACTATCAACAGTGTACAGGAGTTCCCATTTCTCCCCATCCTTGCCAACACTTGAGTTTTTTTTTTTTTTTTTTTTTTTTTGACAGTAGCCATCCTACTACGTATAAAGTGCTATCTCATTGTAGTTTGGTTTGCATTTCCCTGGTGATTAGTAATGTTGAGCATCTTTTCACATGCTTATTGGCCATTTGTGTATCTTCTTTGGAGAAATGTCTATTTAAGTGTTTTGCCCATTTTTGAATCAGTTATTATTTTTTAAATATTTACTTATTTATTGCCGCTGTTGTTGAGTTCTTTATATTTCTGGGTAATAATTCCTTATCAGATATATAATTTGCAAATGTTTTTTCCTCATTCTGTGAGTTGCATTTTTACTCTGTTGACAGTGTCTTTTGATGCAAAAAAAATTTAATGTTCATGAAGTCCATATTGTCTTATTTTTGTTGTTGTTGTTGCCTGAGCCTTTGCTGTCATAGCCAGGGAATCACAGCCAGTCCAATATTGTTAAATTTTTGTCGAATTTTTTCTTCTAAGAGTTTTATACTTTTATATTTCATTCCGAGTTAAGTTTTGTATATTGTGTTAGGTAAGAGCCTAGCTTCATTCTTTTGTAATGGATATACAGTTCTCCTAGCACCATTTGTTGAAAAGATTGTCATTTCCCCATTGAATGGTCTTGGCACCCTTGTCAAAGACCATTTGACCATACATGTAAGAGTTTATGTCTAGCTCTGTATTCTATTCCATTGGTCTATATATCTGTCTTTATTCCAGTACCACACTGCTTTGATTTACTGTAGCTTTGTCGTAAGTTTTGAAATCAGAAAGTATGAGATCCACAGCTCTTTTCTTCTTTTTCAAGATTATTTTTGCTATTTAGTTTCCCTTGAAATTCTATATGAATTTTAGGATGAGTTTTTCTCTTTCTGCAAAAAAAAAAAAAAGTATCACTGGATTTTGATAGGGATTGCATTGAATCTGTAGATCACTTTGAGTAGGGAGTATTGACAGCTTAATAATATTAAGTCTTCCAATTCATGACCATGGGATGTGTTTCCATTTATTTATGTCTTGTTTAACTTCTTTCAGTAATGTTTTGTAGTTTTCTTTGTATAAGTCTTTCACCTCTTTGGTTAATTCCTAAGTATTTTATTCTATTTGATGCTATTGTAAATGGAAATACTTTCTCAATATTCTTTTTAGATTTTTCATTGTTACTGTATAGAAATGCAACTAATTTTTGTGCATTGATTTGGTATCCTGCTACTTTAATAAATTCATTTATTAGTTCTAGCAGTTTAGGGGAGGTAGTTAGAATTTTCTACATATAAGATTATATTGTCTGTGAAAAGAGATAATTTTATTTCTGACTTTTCAATTCCCAGGCCTTTTATTTCTTTTGGTTGCCTAATTGTTCTGGCTAGAACTGTCAGTACAATGTTGAATATAAGTGGAAAAGCAGGCATCCTTGCCTTGTTTCCTCATCTTAGAGTAAAAGCCTTCAGTCTTTCATCATTAAGTATGATGTTTGTTGAGTTTTTCATATATGGCATTTATAACCTTGACGTAGTTTCCCTCTATTCTTAGTTTGTTGAGTGTTTTTTGTTTTGTTTTGTCATGAAAGGATGCTGAATTTTATCAAATGCTTTTTCTGCATTAGTTGAGATGATCATTTGGTTTTTTTCTTTATTCTATTAATGTGATTTTTATTGATTTTCATATGATGAACCATCTTCACATTCCAGAAATAAATCTCACTTGGTCTTCTTCATATGATGTTGAATTCAGTTTGCTATTATTTTGTTGAAGATTTTTGCATCAATATTCATACAGGATATTGGTCTGTAGTTTTCTTTTCTTTTAGTGTCTTTGTCTGGCTTTTGTATTATAATAATGCTAACATCATAGAATGAGTTATTAATAGAAAGTGTTCCCTCCTCTTCAATGTTATGGAAAATTTTGAGAAGGATTGGTGTTCATTTTTTTAAACGTTTAGTAGAATTCACCAGTGAAGCCTTTAGCTCCAGAGCTTTTCTATGTTGGGAGATTTTAGATTACTGATTCAATCTTCTTACCAGTTACAAGTCTATTCAGATTTTCTACTTCTTCATGATTTAATCTTCATAGGTTTTGTGTTTCTAGGAGTTTGTCCATTTCATCTAGATGTCCAATTTGTTGGTGCACAAGCATTCATAGTGCTCTCTTATATTTTTTTTTCTGTAGAATGAGGAATAATGTCTCCATTTTACCTTCTGATTTTAGTAACTTGAGTCGTCATTCTTTTTTTCTTAGTCCATCTAGTTTAAAGAGTTTTCCAGTTTTATTAATCTTTACAAATAACCAACTTTGGTTTTATTTATTTTCTCTATTATATTTCTAGTCTATATTATTTCACTCAGCTCTTTGCATTTAGTTTGCTTTTTTTCAGTTGCAAAGTTAGGTTGTTGATTTGAGATCTTTCTTGTTTTTTTAAAGTAGTTTTTATAGCTATAAATTTTCCCCTAAGTACTGCTCTCAGAAGTTTTGATAAGTTATGTTTTCATTTTCCTTTGTCTCTAAGTATTTTCTAATTTGCCCTGTGATTTCTTCTTTGATTCATTGGTTAAGACCGTGTTGTTTAATTTTCACATATTTGTGAACTTTTCAGTTTTACTTATGTTGTTGATTTTTTTAAATTTCAGAATATTACCGGGGTACAAACATTCTGGTTACTTGAATTACTTTTGTGCAATTTGAGTCAAAGTTATAAGTGTTCCCATCACCAACTTATTTAAATTATTTATGTTCTTCTTCTCCCACTAGACATTAAGATCCATGAGGAAAGAGATTTGTTTTTTAATGTTTTTCAAACCACTGTATCACCAGCTCTAGAATGGTTTTAGGCTCATAGTAAGCCCTTAACAATTATTTGTTGAGCATTCGCTGATTTCCGATCCCAAACCCATCCGAGTCAGTGTCCCTGAGGTGTTAGGGCACTTTATTTTTGTCCACAAGCACCCAGATTTGAGGCCAAGACAGATCACTTTATTGGTCTCTCCCTTTGGATCATTGTTTTTATTGAATGTGTTTCCTTTTTCTGAGTGTTTCCTAAGTGTGTCCCCTTTTCCTGCTCTTGATTTAAAAAGAGTCTAAGAATTATGTATTTTTTATCCATTCAGGGTTCATGAAAAACAAATGAGAGAACAGATACTGGGGAGATAATAGCAGTGTCTCACATAGCCATACTGCTGTTTATAATGTCTCTATAAAGAATGAAGATATATGTAGATAGATATTTACAAAGAAGATCCTGCTGTATTTATTAAAGTTAAAACAGCAAGTTGCAAAAGAATATGCATATAAACCATTATTGCTAAAAAAAAACAAAAAACAAAAAAATGGTGTAAATTTACATTTGTATGTGCATGAAAATATTTTGGGAAGGTTATACACTAGAATACAGCTAATAATATAGTGAAATCATATTACAACTAATAAATGGGGATTTCATCTAATAATAATAGAAAACATTTACATGATATCTACTATAATGCCAGGCACTGTTTCAAGTGTTTCATAAATATAAACTCATTTAATCTTCAAAACCACTTTATAAGGTTTCACTAACCTTATCTTTAATTTACAAATGAGAAAATGATATATGAAGAGTTCAATAATTTGTCAAAGGTAAAAGATCTAACAAATGCTAGTGGCAGAGTTTGAACCCAGGCAGTCAGGCTCCAAAGTCTATTAACCTCAGCAATATATGTTACAAATATATATTGTTTTATAATTTGAAAAAAATAAGGCAAACAATCACCTCTCATTAAATCCATTCCAAAATGGCAGTAGCTATAGTAACAGTAACAACAAAACAAAAAGAGGGTGGGACTGACTCTAAGCAAAGCCTAACTGCCGATGGAGACTGTCTTCATTCTCCCTCCAACCCCTTTACCATGGGTGTGTTTCCATCTCTCTAAAAGCCCAGGTTTTCCCCATGCACATACCCAACCCAGGCAAGCCACTTAGGATTCTGAATTGTCTGAGAGCAGCATCCCTATTTTTTTCCCACTTCCTCTCCCACCTGAACATAGCTGTCCACCCACTTGACAGGGATGCATTTTTCTTCACAAGTTGGTAACTACAGAATAATGGGATGTTTTCCACCAAGATGGTGGAAAAATTTGAGGGTATAGAGAAAAGAACCCGATCACTCCCAGGCCTACAGAGACACCTCGCACCGCACTGCTGCAAAGATCCCAGGGCCTCCCAGATGCTGCTCACCTGATTCAGCCTCTGTGAGGACACCGCGACGCCTCATTCACGGCTCACAGCTGAGGGGAGTGAGGGTGTGAGGACAGCCGATCTGGCCACCGCAGGCTCACTGCCAGGAGCGCGGCGCTCATCTCAACCCTGATTATCTTCTCCCCGAACCGCGCAGCAACCTCCTTTTGTATAAACTCCACGTATCTTACCAATGATATTGGTGGCTAGAATAGTGAAATTTCATCATCGCTGCTGGAAAAATAAAGCCTGAGGGTGAAAGAAATGCACAGTGGATCGAGGGGAGTCAGTTACGTGGAAATGTGTTCATATACGGTGGCGTATTTTGGTTATAACGATCTAAATGTCCTTTTAACCTCAGTTTCTCTTCGGTTTTGACACATTCTTTCAGTATATACCAAGTGCTGGAAACTAGTCACTCCTGAAGCTCTGTTTTTCCTGCTTTCATGAATACTTAGCTTCTCTGTTGTTTTATCCAGAAATGAAAGATCGTTAGAGCTGACTGCTGGTATTTGATAATATCGTTGTTACAAGTACGTGTATATATAAAAATTTAGTATAACTAAAAGATAAGTTTTAAAAGCAGAGAAGGCTCTTATAAAAACAAAACTCGTGTCCACAATGCATTGCAGAGAGTTTGTTAGTTTAAGAAATGCAAACACAGAAAGTGTTTAGAGACCTGACCATAAAATAATGCAAGGCAAGTCTTTGTTCCTGCAATAAACCTGAGTCAAAACGGCAAACAAAGACTCTCATAAGGTTGCTCAACTCTACAATCCCTGAGAAGGTTTTTATACCTGAAGGAAAAGTTTCTGAAGTTGAATATCTTCCCTGACACTTATTTCTACCACCCTGGTCCCCCATGTGTGGTCTGAACGAGTTGTGGAAGGGTATTAGATAATCTAAGCAGGTTTTAATTGACACAATCTGGTGTGGTATATTTTAAAGGGTAGCAACTGCAACACACGTGAAATGTGCTACACCAATGTCGGGATTGAATCCTGGAATTGGGAACTAAAAGGTGAGAGGTGACTGGACACTCCCCACAGTGGCTTTCACCCGCTGCGAATGGGATTTCTCTGTGCAGCATTTCACACATCCCGAGAGTAAAGGGCCCTTCATCCCTCTGCCCTCAGCCTCCCAACTCCTACCCAGTCACTTCTCCATGTATATGTACATCAAAATACTATGCTCTATGCCTTAAATTTCTAAAAGATTTTTAAAAAGGATTGGCCACAATGGGTGCTACACAGACTGTTCCCTGCCTCTCCCTCACGAGGTAACCTGCGTCCTCCTTTTATATCATAGAAATAATTCATAATAATGGCACGCGATTGTAACTTGTCCTTCAAATGTGGGGCACTGAGAACCAGGCTTCTTCCACTTTCCAGTGAGAATATTATGAATTAACAAGCACCCCCAAGTTCTCATAACATAAATCAGGACATGACAAGGCCACAGAACGCCTCATCAATTCAGCCTCTCTCCTTGCGTAGATTCACTCTCCTTACAGAGCTCATGTGGGTTATTTTTGAGACACTTAATGGCCCAAACCTTGTAAAACCATGTGCTTTTAGGTACCATTTGTCGAAACGAACTTCTTTCCAAATGAAGGAAGAATTGGTACGAGGCAAATTGTTCAGAAGCTTATTCACCTGTGAGTCTGCATTGTCCAAAGTTCAATCTAGCACAACTTCCAAACTGACGTTTGAATTATCTTTACAGCATTCTGCACCGATGTTTGATGACTGAGCCTTTACCTGAACTCCTGGAGTTAATGGGCCAGGGAGAGAGGAATGCTATTACTTTCTGAAGTGTCATTCACATTCCTGGGGCAGTCTCTTTACACAGAATCATTAACTCCTGCACTATCTCGTTCCTTCAGTTGTCTTAGCTTTGTTTCTGGAGTCAGCCAAGAGAACGCCCTCTCTTTATTTCCACTGGCATACATTGTAACCCGAACTTGTTTTTCCTGTACCAACTTTTTACAGGCCTTTTTACAAAGTTCTACGTTCTCAGGAAGTGGCCCCAACATTGAAGATGTCTCACATATCAGTTACTAGAATCGTATTAACTTTAACGGAAATAAAATCACTTCTGCAACAGCAGAGACGAAGATGAAAATTTAGCTTCAAGCTTGAAGCAACTCTGTTTCCACACACTCGCACACACTGCCCTGGTGTCTACCACGGCTCTGATTTCATGGTCTGTGGCTCATTTTTGGCTTCTAGAATTTCTCATTGCTGTGGGAAGCTAGCTCATCCTTGAAGATATTTAGCTTTCTTACTTTAATACTTCATATAAAACCTGAGCTACATGTGAGGCTTCCTATTTATCTCAGTATCTCCTCAGCACTGTGACTTTTTTAATTAAAACTTTCCATTCAACAGTTCTAGAATTTTGAAATAACAAGATATTCGTAGTATTAAAGATAAGCCATGAAAAATATTAGTTGAAATTTATCAAATCCACCACTGACTTACTCCTCATGGGTCCTGACTGTGAAATGAAAAGAAAAACTGCAATCGTGTGATTATTTTCCATCTCATTGAGATTTAGGTAGAACCCACTGAGAATGAAGGGTAATTCGTTTTCATGATAAGGACAAACAAAATTGGAGGTGTTTCACTTACTAGTTAAAACTCTTCCCTTGGCCGGGCGCGGTGGCTCACGCCTGTAATCCTAGCACTCCGGGAGGCCGAGGCGGGCGGATTGCTTGAGGTCAGGAGTTCAAGACCAGCCTGAGCAAGAGTGAGACCCCGTCTCTACCATAATTAGAAAGAAATTAATTGGCCAATTAAAAATATATAGAAAAAAATTAGCCGGCCATGGTGGCGCATGCCTGTAGTCCCAGCTACTCGGGAGGCTGAGGCAGGAGGATTGCTTCAGCCCAGGAGTGTGAGGTTGCTGTGAGCTAGGCTGACACCACGGCACTCACTCCAGCCTGGGCAACAAAGCGGGACTCTGTCTCAAAAAACCCAACTCTTCCCTTGATTTCAAAGCAAATGTACCCAGGAGCTCTGAACTGTGTTCCACACATTCTACCTCCAGGGCGGAAGCCCGCTTCGTAACCCGCAGGGTACCGGCGGCAGAGCGGCGCCCGCCATTCAACTCGCTGGTTAGAAGCAGTTCATTCTCCCGTCTCTCTTGCCCAGATGTTTGTCGGATTCTGACCCACACGCGCCACTTCCTAAGAACATGTCGTGAAGACACCTTGACTCTTTTTCCTTATAAACAATAACCCTGCGGCGGCATTGCTTGTAATGAAGGAAAAGCAGCCTCGGCAAAATGTCTCACCTTTCCACGTTTTCATTTAACAGAGAAGATGGCGCCACAAGCAGAGAGCTCTGGCGCGGAGGCCCCGCGCTCGGAGGAGGAGCATCAGATGAGGAGGATGATGGCAAAGCGGGCAAAAATCATCAAGGAGCTGATACAGACGGAGAAGGATTATCTCGATGATCTAGAGCTGTGTGTTCGGGAAGTGCTTCAGCCCCTGAGAAATAAACAGGTAAATGCAAATGTGAGGTTGTTTCTGTTTTTTCAACTCCCCCCTGGCCCCATGGAGAGCTCAATTAAACCTATGACTGTTTAGCTAAGTACAGTTCAATATGGAAATTAAACTGAATTTAAGTCAAAATTTTTTCTTTGGTAGGACTGGGCCCAGACAAAAATTAAAAAGTGTTTATAAGTTAATCATTTTCCTCCCTCTTAATCAAGGCCTTTTTAAGGGAATTTTTAAATAGAAAATTAGAATAAAGGTACAAGGATGTGGTACACACAAACGCATGGCTGTTTCATTTACTGAACACATACTTATTAAGTACCTTATAGGTGATTGGCACTGTTCTCAGCACTGTGGTTCCAGTTTAGCACAAAACGAAGCCCTCCCCTTATGGGGTTTACTTCCTGGTGCAGGAAGGGGGCAGTCAGACCTAAGAGGCAATAAATATACAGGCACACAAAATGAAAGCCTATTGGATGGCAAGTACAGCTGAGAAACTAAAGCAGAGGAAAGGAATCGAGTGTGGGAACAAAGGGGTGATTGTTCTATGTCAAACGGGGTGGAAAATGAAGCCTTCTCTAATGAGGGGCATCTGAGCAGAGAACTGCAGATGGTAATAGAATGTCCAGGTAGAGCAGAGAGCAAGAGCAAAGACTCTAAGGAGTAATAACCTCATTAGGGTTGTAAGTGGCTCTCATCCCCAGTTCAACAATGCATTAATAGAAAAACCTACACTAGAAAGTGAAAATGATCAGTAATCCCTCTACTCAAATATCATCAACATGATTGAAACATCCCTTCAGACATCTGTGTGAACATTTACATATGTATACACACAAGCATATGCATTTTTACATAAATATGATCAAAATTACACATTATCTTGTACCTTACTTGTTTCACTCAGCACTTTGTTATATGCATTATCTTTTCATGACTACTAATACTTTTAAATGTTTTTCTACTATTGCTGATGCTGAGATGTACTTATGTTTTGGGCGTTTATCCCTTTATCTCCTTAGAATAAATTCCTTGGAATAAAACTGCTAGGTCAAAGGGAGGGCATATTTAAGATCTTGACAAAAATTTCCAACTACCAACCAGAAAGTTGATACATTCTGATTTTCATTCTCATTAACAGTGATTGAAATGGCATTTTCTCTGCCATCTTCTTGAATTCTGAGCATCGTTAATTTTATAAATGTTTCCTTAATTCCTTCTGACAAATATCTTCTTGTATATTCGTTAGCCTTTTGTATTCTTTTTAATCTCTAGTCATATCCATGTCTTTTGTCCTTTTTAAAAATTATACTTTATCTTTTATTATTTTATAAGACCTTTTTGTACATTAGGAATATTCTTTTTCTATCCCACATGTTGCAATAACTTTTCTTAAAATTGCATTCTAATTTTAAGATGTATATTTTTTTATGTTTAAGAGGTCAAATATATCCAACTTCATTGATTCTAGGTTTGACATCTTAATATATGATTATAAAAACACCGCCAGCCAGTTGTCCCAACACCAATTGTTAAACTGTCTCCCCAGTACCTACAACATTCAGAAGCAGAGTTCATAGTTCTTAATATAGAACTCTTCTCAGAAATATTAGAAAAATCATCTGGCCTGAAAATTAGGGAAAGCCAGTATAGGTCAAGAGACCTTTGATATAAAAGTTGTTTTTTAGTTTAAGGCAGTATATAAAGAAGAGGAGCAAAGGAGGTTTGGAAGTCTTTTCCTTCATAGAAGTCACTTTAGTGTTGCCCTGTCATGACTTTTTATTGAGCACTCACTGTGGGTGGGGTCCTGTCCCAAGCACTCTATTAGCATTCTCATCCGGTCCTCTCACAGCCCCCAAGTCAGAGATTACCAGCAACTTTCTAAAAACCTGGACATTCCTTATTATTCTGTATGAGTACAAATAATATTCACAATCATGATAAAAATTTGCTCTCTAGTGTCATTGCTAAGTCTATAAAAAAACTTTCTTGGTGTCTTTCATTTCATATAAACTAGCTGTATCTGATATAACCTCTATTCTGGGAGATGTTAATGATTGTTAATAACATATTCATTTACATACTTAATACTTGATTTTAAATGCACATTGCATCAAACTCTACCACTATGTACCCTTCCTTATGGTACAGTCCTGTCAACTCCTATTTGAAAAATTTAGAACCTAAGCTCACTATCTTTACATCTTCTCCCTCTCTCTCCCCAATTCTGACATCACTTTTAGGTGGTTTCAGTATTCATGCAAATGATCCATGCAACATCCGAGGTTCTCAGTTCCTTAACTTTTTCATATCCAAACTGTTTTTCCTTAACCTTATCTCAGCCATCACCCCACAGTCATGCCCCAGAATGTGTCATTGCCACTAACTTTATCTCCTCAAAGTCAGAATTTCAAGCTTAGTGTTCTCTAACCCCACCCATTCTCCTTCAGCCCACTCCCACTGGTACTATCTCTAACCATTTGTTGATTACTTATTTTGTGGATCATACAAATGTGTAATAATCTCCCATGTATCTTGCTATTTCTCATGGATACCAAAAATCCTTCTAGATTGTAAAACAAACTGACGGAGAAGTTGAGTCCCTTTCTCCACGTGCCCCCCCCCATTTGATCCAGTCCCTCCTGCGATCAGACTCTTCTATCACAAGACCTGTGGACTAGCAAGCACAGAGACCCAAGTCAGGCTGATGATATGAAAATGAAAGATGCCCAGAAAGCCAGGCACGAATAGGGATTTCGGCAACTGCATTAAATTAAAGCTGAGAAAAACAAAGCAAATGCTGCTAACTATAACTTTTTCCCCCTAGAGACAAGGTCTTGCTCTGTGTCTAGACTACAGTGCAGTGGCATCACCATAGCTCACAGCAACCTCAAACTCCTGGGCTCCAGTGATCCTCTTGTCTCAGTCTCCCGAGTAGCTGGGACTACCTATAGGCAGGCGCCACCACTCCCGGCTGGTTTTTGTTGTTATTATTTTTTGCAAAGGTGAGGTCCTACTATGTTTCCTAGACTGCTCTCAAACCCCGGGCCTGAAGCTATCCTCCCACCGCATGCCCCTGCGTCACTGAGGTTTGGGGTCCGCAGGCCACACCTCGCCCAGCTCAGCACTGCAGTTGAAATACTGGGAGAAATGACTCAAAAGAAATGCACTTGGATTTCTTTTTCTTTTCTTTTTTTTGAGACAGAGTCTCGCTCTGTTGCCCTGGCTAGAGTGCTGTGGTGTCAGCCTAGTTCACAGCAGCCTCACACTCCTGGGCTCAAGCGATCCTCCTGCCTCAGCCTCCTGAGTGGCTGGGACTACAGGCATGCACCACCATGCCCGGCTAATTTTTTCATATATATATTTTTAGTTAGCCAATTAATTTATTTCTATTTATAATAGAGATGGGGTCCCCCTCCTGCTCAAACTGGTCTCAAACTCCTGACCGTGAGTGATCCATCCACCTTGGCCCCCCTCCCAGAGTGCTAGGATTAGAGGCGTAAGCCAGTGCGCCCGGCCTTGAATTTCTGATTCTGCTCTGTACTGGCTTTTCTGAGCTAATGTGCTGACTTTAAAATATTATTCTCTTGCTGAAAGTCTGCTTTAAATAACAATACAGATATTTTTCAGTCCTTTAGAAATAAGATCACATAACAATGCAGACTCCTGTGATCTACATGACCAGGTTAGAACTTCATGTTTTTTTACAAAAACCAAAGGCTTAATTTTTACACTCCGTGTGGAATCCCAGCATAGTCTGGACCGTTGGTCTTCCATGATGAGGTCAGATGCTTGAAGTCACGTTAGAAATATCAGGGAAAAAAAACTCAATGCTTTTTTCTGAAAGTTTGTTAATAGGGGCAGTTTCTATTTGTTGGAGAAGGTTCCAGTTGTGAAATACTGAATTTTAAATAAAAATCATGTTGTGCTGCTGACCACAAAGTGACCATGTTCGTTTACAAGATCAGCCTGGTCTCTTTCTGAAGCTCTGACATGACATTGAGTCCTGGCCCCTCAAGTCCCCACTTTCCCCTGGGGGACATCTCTGTTTTGTCATCCTGGAAGACATACAGTTTGCTGCCAGATTGGATTCAGGTTTAGCTGGGTATGAAAGTGCCACATCAACATTCTAGTGCATGAAACTTCTTTGTGTAGGAAGGAAATCTTTTATCTTTGCTTGTTCAGAAAGGCTTAGCTCCAGAACTGAGGGATTTTTCCATCCTTGCACTACACAGTTTCCCGGTGGAAACTCTCGCCCTTGTCGCTGCGTTTACGAGCACCTCCTAAGCTCCATTTTAAGGCAACTTTGGTTTTCTCTAATTTTTACAATCTCCGGCCCAGATCAGAAGCCGCTGGGCTAAGTGAGGAGACGAATGAATGCGTGTCCCAGGCCACCGCAGCGCTGGGGACGCCCGGAACCGCACGAGGGCTGAGAGGAGCAGAGGTCTTCCCTCCCGGAGAGCCGCGGTGGACCTGGGCTGTTTCAGTCCGCTCTCATCTGTGAAGAACGCGCCGGAGGACTGCAGCGGCTGCGAGCTTCGCCCCGCCCGGCCTCTGCGCCCCACGCGGCGGAGCTCAGGCTGCTTTGCTCGGGCAGAGCGCGCGGCGCGCAGGCCGGGGGGGGGGCGGGGGGGGGGGGGGGCGGGGGGGCAGGGCGCGGGGGGCCGCGGCCGGGGGGGGGGGGGGGGGGGGGGGGGGGGGGGGGGGGGGGGGGGGGGGGGGGGGGGGGGGGGGGGGGGGGGGGGGGGGGGGGGGGGGGGGGGGGGGGGGGGGGGGGGGGGGGCGGGGGGGGGGGGGCGGGGGGGGGGGGGGGGGGGGGGGGGGGGGGGGGGGGGGGGGGGGGGGGGGGGGGGGGGGGGGGGGGGGGGGGGGGGGGGGGGGGGGGGGGGGGGGGGGGGGGGGGGGGGGGGGGGGG